>OY744549.1:36347204-36507204 GCA_963556195.1 Sepiola atlantica | reverse complement strand
ACAAAAGAAAAAATACATATATTTGAAAAAAATGAAAAAAAAAAAAAAATGAACAAAACATAGCTGAAGAACTATAAATAAACTTCTTTTTTTTTTTTTTTTTTCATGGCCAAAATGAACCATTTTAAATTTTTTTTTGTCTTTTTTTTTTTTACATAAATCAAAGAAGTAAATGCTATTTCTTTTACGATATTTAGGCAACTTTTTTTTTTCGTCTTTGTTTTTTTTACATAAAACAAAGAAGTATGTTATTTTTCTTAGGATATTTAGGCAAGTTTTTTTTTGTATATTTTTTTTTTGGGGGGGGGTGAATTTCATATATTTTCTTGTCGAGGGTCAGGGTTTACGGATACGTTTGCGGCCGGTTCGAAAGGTCTTGCTACCACTTGTTTTGTTGTGATTAGCGCAGATGATTGGCAGCAACCTGATCGGTCAGCTCTGCTTCAGCCTCGTTATCGTCTCGGCAGCTCTCGGGCGCTTCCGCGACCTGCCCGATCGTTGCCGCCGAGCAGTCACGGAAATTAGGCGCTTCATCTGGAGTAGGACCAAAATTAATAACATTACAGAAACTATCAGTACAAGAATTCAAAAATCTGTTTATAGATTATCATTTGTTGAAATCTATGCAGATGATAACTGTCTATGGCAGCACTTTGAAGAGCATTGATGATCAAGATGTTGCTGATTCTCTCTCTGATTCCAATCTGGAACATGTGGTGTAACGAGGTAAAAAAATGTGTCTTGTTATCTTTAATACATCTACATCCAAGCTTCTCTCCTTTCACCACCAACGCTCAGATCCTTGTTTTGCCTCAGTCGAAATGAATAGTTCTCTCCTTGAGGAAGTTTCTTTGGGTTGATAAGCTCCTAGAACTGACTTTCATTCCGGATCTAAAAATGGAAAACATATATCCAATCTGTTGCTAAGGTCGCTGGAAACATAGTCGGATCATTCTACCATATCCGGAAAGTACCTTACTCCTAATGCAATCCTTTACCTGTATAATAGTCAGATACTCCCTAAGATGGGGAGGTACTGCTGCCACATCTGAGGAGGTGCCGCTCAGAGCACTCTTTCTTGTACTTGAGCGAGTATAAAATCAACTTTACAATCTAGTGGGAGATGATCTCTTCTCTCTCTTTTCTATAGCCCCTTTTACACAGAAGAGACGTTGCTAGTCTTTCTCTACTCTATCCTTATTTCCATGGAAGATGCTCGACTGAGTTTCAATCTCTGGTTCCTTCTTTGCAAGACATTTGCAGGAAGAACTCGTCTTCCTACTACAACTGAAAAATACTTTCCTTTCTTTCTCCGTGTGCCTAACATCAGAATTTCCATGAACAGTGTTTCTTTCCAAGAACTTCCGATCTGTGGAACACATTACCACAGAATAACTTCCTTACAGGTTACAACATGATTGTCTTCAAATCTAAAGTCAACGTATCTGTCATAAACCGTCCACATAAAAGTAATCAAATTTTGTTCATTCCATTCATTATTTTCAATCATCTCATAATATTCTTCATCATTCAACTGACAATCCATCCCTCTCATTAACCCTTATCCTTGAGTTGCTTCTACCCTTGATAAACGGTGAGTCATTAGTAAATAAATAATTTTTAAAAAGTCTCTCAATAACCTATTCAGCAGCAAACATGCCATAGTTCGAAAGACATAGTTCGAAAGACATAGTTCGAAGGACATAGTTCGAAAGACATAATTCAAACGACATAGTTCGAAAGACATAGTTCGAAAGACATAGTTCGAAAAACATAGTTCGAAAGACATAATTCAAAAGACATAATTCAAAAGACATAGTTCGAAGGACATAATTCAAACGACATAGTTCGAAAGACATAGTTCGAAACTGGCTGAATAAAAATAGAAAGATGGGCAAATAAAAATGGCTTCCAGTTTTCAAAAACAAAAACTGCTCGTATGCATTTCTATAAAAAAATGAGAATATCCTCTTGACAGGAATTAAAAATAAACGGCGCATAATACCCATAGTCCAACAAACTCAACTTTAAAACACATTTGATTATCTAAAAGAAATATGCAAAAAACTTTAAAAATCCTAAAAGTTGTATCAACAACGGATCGCAACGTAATGCTTCGAATATGCAGATCACGTAAAAGATTAAAACTTTACTATGGATGTAACTATCCACAATGCCACTTGCAAATTCTACATAAAAAAATCGAGACCTGAGACTAAGCTTAGCAGCCTTCCACACTTCACCCATGCAAAATCTATACACAGAAGTCAATGAACCACCTTTAATTCTACGGTGAGAAAAACTCTCTCCCCAGGGTGTATTAAAACTTCAATCTATACCAAACAACCCAACATGCCAAAAAAACATATACAATTCAATTACTAATAAGCAAACATTAATTACTTCATTTGTGTTTTTTTGTTTCTTGTGTCAATATTTGGTCTATGTGTGGTTTGGAGATTGACCATCTTGCTTGTTTTGAATGGCGTTATGTTGTCAGGATTTTGGTTGATTAGTGGGAGTGATTCTTTGATGTGACATCAAAGAATCACTCCCACTAATCAACCAAAATCCTGACAACATAACGCCATTCAAAACAAGCAAGATGGTCAATCTCCAAACCACACATAGACCAAATATTGACACAAGAAACAAAAAAAAAAAGAAACAACAACCTTAACAGCCAAAGTAAATTTGGAGAACTCAGAGACAAAGACTATAATTATGCAGATGGATCAAAAATTGTGGATGGAACAGGATCAGAAGCCACCAAATAGACACCCATAAACAAATCCGACTGGCAAATAATATTTCCATCTACATAAGCTATAAAACTGGTGCTAGAAATGATCAAGGGCTCGAGGAAGGGAACATACATAATTTTCTCAGACTCTTTGTCAACGATTAAGAGAAGAAACCTAAATCATCCTTACGCACATGAAATATTGGAAAGATGCCACTGTCTGATGTGCACTGGTAGAATTGTAGTCCTGGCTTGGCTTCCCAGTTATATAGACATCACAGGAAATCAGAGAGCTGACATACTTGCAAACGAAACAACTTAAATGGCAATAACAACTATTAGACTTCATCATCATCATCATCATCATCATCATCATCATCATCAACAACAACCGGTTTATTTGTTGAATCAGGCCACAATTAATCCTCTGATGAGGGTGGGGCCTGATTGTCTAGTCTCGAAATCTAAGTCTTCCTCTCCACTCCTGTCTTTGGCAAGGCTTGATGGAATCCATACCCATGGCCTTCCTATCACATTTGACTACGTCCTCCCAAGTCAACTTGGGTCTGCCAGTGGTGATGTTCTCTGCTGGCACATTCAACTTTCGGACTTTAGCAATCCAGCCATCGCTACGCTCAATGTGACCCAACCAACGCAGTCTGTTCTTCCGCATGATGTCCGTAAGGCTTTTCAAGTCGACCTGTGAGAGCAGGGATTCAAAAGAAACGTACTGTTCAGGCCTCACCAAACAGATCCATCTGACCATTGCCCTGTCATTACGGCGCAGCTTCTTTAGTATGCCAGCAGAGACAGCCCAAGTTTCTGAGCCATACAACAGTACACTTCTGACACATGAGGAGTATACACGCCCTCTCGTAGTTGTTGGCAGGTGTTTGTTTGTCAGGATTGGTAGCAGCTCTCTAAACTTTTTCCAGACACACTTGCAACGTGTAGCTGCCGCGAGTTCACAGCCTCCACCTGATGACAGCACATCTCCAAGATAACAAAAGTCTGTCACTACTTCCAGCTTGTTGTCACCAGTATCCATCTCCGTCAGTGGTCTGCCATCTATTGGTCTTGCCGTGCCGGTGCAACGAAAGCACATAAAGTGAGGATCTGCTTTGAAAGAGCCCTTCCATCATACAATATATTTTTAAAAAATGGCAAACAATATGGGATTTGTTCCCAAACACATTATATGAACAGCAACCAAGGGTTGGAAGAGAAAATGTGGAACTTCTACCAGAGTCAGAATTGGACATAGCACATCTAACATACACATACTCAATCAAAGCGGAAGCTGCAGCTCAGTGCACATTCTGCGATCAACTATTCCCAGTCAAATATATTTTAATCGAGTGTACAAAATACAGGAATACCTGCAGAAAGTATTATCGCATACAAAATCTCACCGTGCTGTTCAAAAATGGGCTTACCTCTCAAATAATGGACTATCTGAAAAAAATAATTCACTTCCAGCTCGTAAAGAAGAATGCAAAGATACAATGAAATAATTTTCCAGAATTTATCAAGTAACCATTCGATGAATACACTGTTACGTAATGCTGTTACATAATGTTGTTGCATTGTGGTGTTATATAATCGTGTTACATAATCGTGTTACATAATTGTGTTACATTATGTTTGAATTGAAAAGTTTGAGTGACACCTTAGGGTAAGAGGTGACCCCAGAACAGAAGTTGATGAAACCACATGACTTCTGAACGAAGATTTTATGGGGCAATTGCACACAATGTAACTAGGTGAAGTGAGACGAGCTATCCGTCTGTCTGTAGCTCTCTCTCTCTCTCTCTTTATTTTTCTCTCTCTCTTTCTCTCTCTTTTTCTCTCTCTCTCTCTCTCTTTTTTTCTCTCTCTTTTTTTCTCTCTCTTTCTCTTTTTCTCTCTCTTTTTTTTTCTCTCTCTCTCTCTTTTTTTCTCTCTCTCTTTCTCTCTCTCTCTCTTTCTCATTCTCTCTCTCTCTTTCTCATTCTCTCTCTCTTTCTCACTCTCTTTCTCTCTCTCTTTCTCTCTCTCTTTCTCTCTCTTTCTCTCTCTCTTTCTCTCCTACGTGCACGCAAGTATCCTGTTCCTCTGATTTTTTTATCTGACCGTTCTTCTCTTTTTAATAAATCTTTTTATAAGTTAACATCGGCGTCCGAATGGTTTTTGTCAGCAGACAACATCCAGCTTCCCGACGGTGTGTATAATGGTTTAAACACATGTTGGTAAGTGAAAACATAACACATGCACCTGTTAGCAATGACATTGGGTTTTGACCAAAAAGTGTGAGATACAAAGTAATTGGTCAAACGACGAGAGAACGATATTTTGAATTAGTCATCAAAGTTGAGCAGTAGGTGAGTAGCGGTCGTGGGCCAAAGAAATTCTCTTTGTAGAGTTGACCAATTTAAATGTACAAGTTTGTGTATATAAATTTTTACATAACTGCCTGTCGAGAAAATCAAGAATCCATTAATTTCGAAATGAAGAATGGAAATCATTGAGAGAGCTTGAAACACGATGTTCATTGAAAAGTGCTTGGAATTTATGACACAACAAATCAACCCCGCTGGAAATGATGGTTTGCAACTGTTAGAATATACAAATGTCAGAAGAGAAAATGTGGAAATGCCAGACGATTGAAAACAAGACATAGTATGAAGCAGAGTCAGAATCAGCCATACATGTATGCAGACACACACAGTCTTATTGAAAGTGAAAGCAAGTTAGGCATGTTTAGATGTACAGGATTCACTCCTAAACTAATTAACCAATTATTATTGGTCCCCCAATTTATAAAATCAAGGGACCTATGTTTTGAGGCATTTCCGTCTGTCCGTCCGTCCGTCCGGATTTTTCTCCGCAACCATCCATTGAATTTCTCTGAAAGTTTGCCTGAAGTTGTAACTTTGGTCAGGTTAGAAAGTGACATTCTCCGATTTTTTAAATAAAATCTGGTTAGCCCCCCCAGAGGGTCAAAAGGCCCCGAAATGGCAAAAAATGACATTTTTGCCCCATAACTTTTCATCCATCCATTCAATTTCTCTGAAACTTGGCCAAAATGTGGAGGCAATTGTTCCTAATAGAAAATAAGTATCGCTGACCTTGGAAAAATTCTGGTTCGCGCCCCCAGGGGGTCAAAGGGGGGTCAAAAATGCCCCAAATTGCCTAAATTTATTGCATTTTACACTCGCCACATCGAGTCACATACAGAGGGGGACCACACATGCGTGGCTTGTTAAATTTTGGAACACAGCTGCAGGGCATAAGGGGTCTAAATGTGGGCTATATTTAGTTTTATGCAAAGTGGATAAAATTCAGATACCTCCGTCTTTTGGGAAATTTTAACAGTAGGTATTAGACATCAAGAAATAAATATTTCCCAAATTTCAATTTCTTTGGGGTTTTATTTACTCCTCCCCAGGAGTTAGGCACAAGGCCAGTTTTATCTTACTCCCACAAGTAAGATGTGACCCAAGATCGGGTCGAGAAAATGGGGTTTGAAAAGCCAGCGCTCGAGAGGTGAGCACTCTGGCCATTTAAAAATTGCTTGGGCAGCCCCGTCGGCATTCCCCGGTAGGGGCGCCTCAGACAGTAAGCAATAAACTTACTCCTCCCCAAAGAGGGGAGGCAAAGCCTGGGAGGGTGGACCTCCTAGAACTGCACAGGACAGGCGTGCAGTATCCATCGGAACAGATACTACACTTTGATCTTAGCCAAAAGGCCAAGAATTTGGGGTATTTCAAAGTGTTTTTAGGGGGCACAACCTCCATTTGAAAGTTCAAATATATCAGATTTGCACTGAATTTTATCCATAGATAACAATTAGGCAAGATTCCCTGAATTTCAATTTCTTCTTCAGACCCCTTAAGCTTAAGCCTTAAATTTGACCCATCTTATTTTGTCCATTAGTCACAATTTTTTTAAACGTAATCAATAGATTGCACGAATTTGTCTTGTTTCGAAATATCAAAGATCTTAACTACTTTCAGAAATAGAAAATATTGCATTAATAATAAATAATAAATTCTCAACAAATAAAGCGGATGCCATGACCGGAAACCGAAACCTTGAGATCTTTTATCAACTAACCTATTTGAATTTTCTTATAAATAGAGCTTAAAACATTACCGCAACAAAATAATTATAGCTTTAGCGTGACGTCATATTTTATGATTTACGTCATGTTTCAAAACATGAATTCAAACATAAGCAATGATAAAATATAAAGAAATGAATGGGTAAACATTAACAATAGCGTTGGAAACTATTTTATTAGTCTAAAACAATTTATTTTGCTTTAACTACGTATTGGCATTAAAAACAATTTAATATTTAATATATACTAGAATTTGAGCCAGTAGGGCCCATAATTTTAGTTGTTAAAATTTCACAAAAATCGGAAATATCTGAATTTTCACAAAGGGCTTCCACCCCCATTTTACCCACTTGGCATTAAACTGAATTAAACTAAATATAGACGACATTTGGACCCTTTATGCCTAGCAATTGTGTTCCAAAATTCATAATGATTAGTTAATTGGTTTAGGAGTGAATCCTGTACATGCAAAGATATAAACATACATATACTTAAGTTTATAAAGATAGTGGTACATTATATTTTACTTTTAATTACTATTTTACTTTGTAGAATTTACTGATTTACATCTACAAGTTTGTGGATATAAATTTTTACATCACTGCCTGTCAAGAAAATCGAAAATCTATTTTGAAATGAAAAATGGAAAAATCATTGAGATAACTTCAAACATGATGCTCACCAATCTAAGCCACTTTTTACCGTCGAGTTACAAGCTAAAAAAAATGTTGGTGCTGCTTCTGTTTCGCCTCGACATCAAAATTTTTAAAGAAATGTATAAACTTTGTTATGTACTTACGTTACATTTCAAGATCTTGGTTACAAAAAGCGGCCATTTAAGCAAAATTTTCACTTTTTAATTTTATTTTTATATATACATGTAAAATGTTCAAAATTTAATGAGGATTTCAGAAATTCTATTTTCAATGCAAAACAAAATTGTCAAACTGGGCAAATTTACCATTTTCTGGAGGTAATTAGAATTTTTTCCCTAAAAATTTGGGTTTTGGGAAAATGATCTTTATCACAAATCATGCAACATTTTGCCAGTCTTATCATATGCATCCAATCAGTTAGGACCAAAGGAGGTGTTTTTGCCCTGCAAAATCCGCAAAAAACAAGAATCAGAACTCCACGAAACTGGTTCAAAAGGTAATCAAATTGAAAAGTCATGTCAATGTGATCAAAACCAATGTTGAAATCATTAAACAAATAACTGACAGAACCACCAAGAAGTCGCAAACAAGAATCAGTCATTATGCAGATCTGATAAGGCCATGTTGTACTTTATGAGCATTTGTTCAGATGTTGTTGTCGAAGATGAGGCCTGTGCACGACATTCGTCAATGCGGTTTTGGGCAAGAATGTCTGTTTGCACTTGCGGAACTAAACTGTACCTGTCCTCCCCGTACCATTTAACTGCAATAAGACCTTCAGATGTCTGGAGTTTGCGTTTTAACGAAAGTGGAATTTCTTCAGGGAAACAACTTTTGCTGGATACCATGTGCGAAGGTATCTTGCCCACACAGTATGGCCAACGTTACCGGTTGTATTATCAGTGTCGTCTATTTCGTTGTCGTCATCAGATGCATTTTGCTGCTCATCATCATCTACCCGTTCTCCGGTCTCCTCATCATCACCGTCTTCCTCTTCTGTAACTGCTGTAGGAGGGGCAATTTTGCACACTGGACACTGTGCAGATGGTGTACATTCGGTGCATGTTTGCTCATGACCAAGCAATCCACCCTCAACTACTTTTATGCTGTGTAACTTCAAAATGCTTGGCAGCACAATCGCATCTCGTTCTTTGGCTGGAACTCGAGAAATTTCATCAAAGTTTTCAACCACCAAGAAAGAAAATTTTGCTGTGGCATCAGGCATCACAGAAAGAAGACTGACCAGTTCTGCTGAAGATGAACGCCATCTGGATACTCTGACATAATTTGTTTTACTTTATTCTCCACAATGGAACCAAGTGCATCAGAAACGTTTTTACCCTCATGTGCCTCAAAGTATTCAAAAGAACAGTTGTCCAGGTTCAGCTTTCTCTTTAATTTGACAACCTCAGCATTACAAAATCTTGAACGGAACTCATGCCCTCGTCCATCTGTCCAACGCTGCCAGTTGACAATTTTTTGTGCAATCTTGTCTTTGACAATTTCAAACATACGTTCTTCAAATGCTGACACTTGCTGCATGTCATGAACCATGTCATCACTCAAAAAAACAATTGCACCTTTGCGCAGAACATCATCAATTGTATACTCAACTACTATTGGATACAATGCAACTGTTGTCTTGTTGGAAGTGTATGCCATTGATGTGGGCATTTCATTGTACTCAATTTCGAGGTTTTGCTGATAATCTTCAATCGTGATAATAGAGGAGTTGTCAATTGCTGCTCGGTTTTCATTATGAGCATTCCATTGGCAATACGCATTGTACACATGAGATTTCAGTTTACGGAGCTTTGCAAGTAACAATTCAACAGTTTCTTGTATCGTTGCTGAGTGTCGAAAGAGTCCAAATACCCTGCCATCTGCTCTCTTTCCCTCCTGTTCCTTTTTTTTTGCTATTTGTCGTTTCTTCTTAACTTCATCAACACCATACTCCCAAAGAGAGAAAGAAATAACTTTCGTTGCCTTTTCTGGTGGTATATCAATAGATGGTGTTGGACACTTCAAGCAATTCCCTGACACATTATACTTATAGTCTGTTTTTGCCAAATTTCTCAAAATCTGCCAGAAGAAAATCCGTTAAAAAAAATCAACACTTTTTTTTGAAGACCTAAATCCAAAAAGTAATTCATACAAACTATTCTAAATGTTGTCAGGCAACTTTTCTATGTGACAGAATTTTTCTTTTGGCCTTGAAAAAAAAGTGTTTTTTTTTAACGAGTTCCCTATTTTTATCAGAAAATCCAATCAGACTGGCATAATGTCAAATATATCCCGACAGACTGTCTCGATGGTCTTAATTTTTTTTATTCCTGCGTAGTCAATACATAGAAAAAAACATATAAACAGAGGTTCTTGACCAACAATGAGAAAATGTAGAAGCTCTGAACTTTTCTTTCATGACAAATTGTGAAAATATCACATTTGTGACAATTTTTTGAAAAAGCTGGTCACAAATATTTGGCAAAACAATTTCTTTCCTCAACTTGTGTTTTTTTGTAACAGTCAATGTATATAGATTGAGTCAAAGCACAAAATAAACCACAACTGACCCCCACAGGCACAGAAATTAACTTTACCTAAGGAAGGAAACTTCATTTTGTTGTGGAAATATGGCAATTTTTGGGTGTTTTTTACCTTTCATGTGTGAAAAAAAGGTTTTCTAAGCCTCAAATGCTATACAACCCTACACTTTTCTGAAAATACAAAGTATATGCAAACTCATAAAATCAACATGACAAGTATACAGTGAGATGGGAAAAAATAGGAATTTTATCAGAAAAATGGCCGCCTTTTGTAACCAAGACCTTGAAATATAACTTACGTGCTAACTGAAAATAAGACTGCACACCAAAAATTATGCATTTTCATCCAGTATTTATTAAATTATAAGAAAAAGAAGAAAAAAACGATTTTACGTATCGTTAGACATTTTCACTTATGAAATAGGCAAGGGAGATAACTTAAATTTTGTTTACTGGCTACCGAAAGATAAAAATTTTTTTTATATTTTTAATTTAATAAATAGTGGATAAATTTGCATAATTTTTGGTGTACAGTCTTCTTTTCAGCTACCACGTAAATACATAACAAAATTTATACATTTCTTTAGCTATTTTTTTTTTTTTAAGAGAGGCCTAACATTTCGGGCGAAACAGCAGAAGCACCAAATTGTCTTTAATATTTTAGATTGAATGTGGCTATTTTGTTAAAATAAGAGATGCCCAAAGAAGCCCCCCCCCACACACACACGCAAAAAAAAAATGAAATAAATATTTATCTTTTGTTATCGCTATCTGTTTACTTAACAGGGACAGCAATTCGCCAATAGTGTACCTTGATGATGAGCTCTTAAAACAACGACAACAAGCGAAGCTAGAGCAATTGTGCGAGTACGAGAAGAAACGAAAATGGGCCCGAGAATGGATGCTCAAAGAATTGAAGCAATTGCGACTTAGTAAATTACAACAATTGGACACGTGTAGACAAATGCAGGTGAGCATTTTTGTTTATACTTTCAAGCGCTTACAGTATTCCAATGTGTTATATATTGAGGAGGCCTTGAGGGACGGGGAGAGGAAGTGAGTTTGCAAGGGGGTCAGTAGTTCAAATTTTACATACATGGGGAAAACGTGGGTGGAAGACGAGAAGTGGAAGTCAGGGACCATGTGACCAAGAAGCAAGAGAGAGAATTTGTTTAGAGGCAAGACGAACACAGGTGTTGGCATATAGTTCTTTAAAAAAATAGCACTGACTCTCTGTCTCTTCCTGAAGCATGTACCTGAGATAAAGTAAAATTGTGAACATGTGCGTATGCATGTTTCTTTGTGTATTCACTGCACTAGCCGCAATCATCCCACACATTGTGCCAGTCCAAAGACGTTGTTTGATCGCAGTCAGTGCTGTCGCAAATACTCTCATGCCAAGTAAAAACCACGAGTCCAATTTATGAACAAGTAACAAATTTATTGGCTGAATGTTATAAAAGATACTCGTGTGTCTAAGTGGAATGGCAGAGTTGCAAACGAGATCTCTATATCCCGGCGAGGTTCAAACAAGTCCCCCACAATCCTTTGGCCAAGAGACCCAGATGGTCCGTCCTGCCTCCACAGGCCCCAAGCTTCAAACTCTTCCAGCTATCTCAGCAAACCTCCAGTTTCCTGTCATGCCCAGTGGGCCAGCTCTGGCCCCTCCCGTCCCATTCTTCCTGTTGACCGGGTCTTTTCACTGGTCATCGGCGGGTCACCCAAACACTTAGCCACTTAAGATCTCAACCTGAGATAACTGTCAGACAGAATTATGATGGCGACAATCCATGAACATAACCGCATGGATCCAGCCTTTTATGAGACACTTAATTCACCTCAAAGGGAAATATTCTTCTGGGGTGGCCCAAATGAAACCAAAGATATTTTCACTTTATCTTGTGCTCCCCCTCTTTCCTCCGGGGCGAGCATCTAACATTTGCAACGTTCGCCATTCATATACTAAAGAAAATTCAGTTTACTGCATTTTCACAAAATAAAGAACTGCGATTTGGGTATAAATGCCTTTGTGTCAGTTTATTGTAATTAATGACGAACTGGCCACAGACATGCCCTTATGCAAAAGCACCCATCAGAGAAAATCAGCAAAATAGTTCTAACGGCCAGCCAAGGAAGCCTTTCAGATTCCTCGGGTTTTTAGCCCTTAATCTCTTCATTTCGTGGAATCTTTATTATTTTCATATTGACACCAAAGTATTTAAACATTTTCAAACAATATTTTATCAGCAATCATTTTCTTTAGTTCCTTCACCAAGCATGCAGTGTATCCACTGACTACTTTTAGTCTATTAGACCTAGGAACATGAAGTTTGGTAGGAATGACTACCTTCATATATCGATTGTCCTAAGGGGGTTACATTTGTCTTTATTTTCGCATAAAGGATCATGAATATCCCATTCGAAAATAGTTTTACCTTTGATTTTAATGAATATAAACTATAGCGAAATGAAACCAAGTTAAAGCATGCGTTCAGTTTTACATTCTCGATTTACCAACGGAAACAAAAAGCCCTAACCCAAAGAAGCCGGAGAGTAGAACGTTCGAAACGTTGTGAATATAACAATCAGAATGAAAATAACAGTCCGAAACATGTAAATCTATCACTAACGGAGATTTGGTATCTGTTTGTCTGAAGTCAAAACTATTCTGTTTCTTCTATTAATTAGGTACTTGTCCAGATTAGGACCCAAGCTAAAATCGACTTGGCGTCGATAGTTTTCGGATATTTATGTAGAGGGCCAGAAAATCCCAAATGAAAAGTCGGTTGCCGGTGTCCAAAAAATCCAAAACAAAGTTGGATGTACAACAGGAAAAAATGTTTTTTTTATATGTAAAAATTTTTTTTTTAAGAAAAATATCACTGAACAAGTGTTAAAATGGTGTTAAGGTTAGTGCTAGGGTTCGTTAAAATTCATTATCGCTTTGATAAATTTTTTATTTCCAATTAGTGAATTTCATAATTCAATCAATTAAAATGTTAACTTGTCGTCTACTTATTTTCTTGCATTCTGATTAAATAAACACTTTGGCATTTTCTGGCTGTCTACGTAAACATCCGGAAACTACTGACGCCAAGTCGATTTTAGGTTGGGTCCTAATCTGGACAAGTATCATTAATTGCTCAATTCAGTTTACTATACTATTTCAGACTAATGTACTATTTTTTAATGTTCAATTCAGAGACAGGATAGTGTAGTATCTGTTCGTTCATCATGATACCATCCTCGCAGTAGAGTGCGGACACAGACCCCAAACCCTCTCTAGATTGTTGATTTTATTAGGTTTGCCAAATCACTGAAATATAAAAGTGGCAAATGGAAGCCAAGAATATCATAGTATTTTTCCCAAGCCTAAATGTAGTTGTAAGAACAGCGAACATCTTTTAAGAAAATATGACAGCTTACTAAAACCTTCCTAGTACGAATACCATGAGGCATAGAAACATAAATTCACTCATTTTATTCCTAGTTAAATTCTGCATCCTGTGATCTAAGCTATATTACAATTTATAGCCAGAATCTGCTTCAGGATTGACAAAGTGTGGGGGAAAAAGCACATTTTAGGAAGTTATTTTTATACATATGTTAAAGTTTCTTATCAAAATAAACATAAACATTTTTTTATATTTGTTATGTAGAAACACTTATATTCTAAAAATAAAATAAATTACATCTGTTAATGCTCAATTCAGTTTACTATATGATTTCAGACTAATGTACTATTTTTTAATGCTCAATTCAGGGGCAGGATAGTGTAGTATCTGTTCATCATCATGATACCATCCTCCCAGGCCTTACCTCCTTTTTTGTGAGGATAGTGTAGTATCTGTTTTGTTGTCATGAGACCATCCTTCCAGGTATTATCGCTTCCTAGGGGAGGTAGTGTAGTATATGTTCGCCTATCATGATACCATCCTCCCAGACATTACCTCCTCCTTTGGGGTTATGTTTGTTGGCCATACCATCCTTCCAGACATTACCTCCTCCTTTGGGGTTATGTTTGTTGGCCATATCATCCTCCCAGGCAAGCAAAACTATTTGACCGTAATTCATTATATTTAATATAAGTTTAAAAAAATATCAAACAAAACTTAATTTTTTAAATTTTGTTAAATTTATATAAAAAATGCGTCTTTTGCACGAACAATTATATATTTGCACATAGGGGGCAGTGTGTGTGTGAGACGGAGAAAGGGGCACAAAAACTGGAAAAAACAAAACTATTTTTCTGTGTAGAAATTTCTGCATTGAAAACCATTCTTTTGAATAAATTTAAATCGATTAAATTTAAATGCATTTTAAAAGAATGTGATTCACTTAAAAATAAGAAAGTTTTTTTAAAATATCTTTCTACTTTTCATCTTCCATCTTACCAACCCCAAGTCTGAGGGTCTCTAAACCAATGACACACTTTGTTCTAATAAAGATTTACGTTCCGAATCATTTCTGTATTGCAACTGGGGACACTAATACTGGAGCCGCGTGTATCTCTTACATTGTGTAACGTGTTAATTTCTGAAATCTTTTTTGCGCCTTGCAGCTGGAAACGGATATCATCCGAGAGAGCTACAATCGACAACGGGAGGATTATCGTCGGAGGGCCATAGAAGCATCGACTATTGCTGCACCACAAAATATGGACGAGTTGACCGGTATGGCAATTTTGCTTTTGGTATCAATGCCTTTTTTCTCCCCCTTCATACCTCAGTTTTTAGTTTTTATTTGTATTCTTTCTAAGGAAGCCATTCATCCTCTCGCTGAATTTGAAGGATCTTGGTACGGATGTGGACAACTCCATCCAACCAACGCGTCATTATACTGAAATGGCGAACAAAGATCGGAAGATTCTTTCCGTCCTCTATGTGTAACTCTGATTCGCGTGTTTGACTGGTGACAGGAATCTACACGTTTAGATACAAAGAGCCGCTTCAAAGACTAAACTGTTCTCACTTGGACAACGGACGAAGGCGATGCGGACTTGAATCTGGCGTACAACATCAACAGAATTTAAATCTACCTTTTGAGGCGTATTTCAACCTAACGTCAAGTGATAGTCTAGAAGACGTAATATCGTCACGTTTGTCTCAACAGAAGAAAAGCAGTATTCTCTGTCTTTCCGCTGTGGAACAGTCTGCCAGAGGAGGTTATGACGATGACTACCATATCCAGGCTTAAAGGAGCCTTGTACAAACAGTCAGACTGTATATGGATGAAAGTATCTTCTGTCTTTTTAGATGGTTTATTGAATTTTGCTACTTTTTTTATTTTTAGATGGTTTATTACATTTTGCTATTTTTACAATTTTTAGATGGCTTATTGCATTTTGCTATTTTTTTTTTCATTTTTAGATGGCTTATTGCATTTTGCTATTTTTTTTATTTTTAGATGGCTTATTGCTATTATTTTTATTTTTAGATGGCTTATTGCTATTATTTTTATTTTTAGATGGCTTGTTGCTATTTTAATTTTTAGATGGCTTGTTACTATTTTAATTTTTAGATGGCTTATTGCATTTTGCTATTTTGTTATTTTTAGATGGCTTATTGCTATTTTGTTATTTTTAGATGGCTCATTGCTATTTTTTATTTTTAGATAGCTTATTGCATTTTTTCTATTTTTTTTTAATTTTTAGATGGCTTACTGCATTTTTCTATTTTTTTATGCCTATAAATTTGAACTATATCAATAAGGAGGTGGTCAACTTTGTGACTCAATCATTATCCATGATGCTATGAATCATATAATAACAACATTTCCAGGATTCATTTTCAACAATTCCTTAAAACTGACTATAATAATGCAGGAAAGATTTATGAAGAATAAACTTTGAATCTTTGTTCTGTTCTAATTCTTTAACCCCTGAGAAATTAAAATACAACTCCGAAGTGCAAGAAATTAACAACTGTAAAATTTATTTGGACAAAAAAAAATTTTTACAAACAAAATTAAAGAAAAAAAAACTCAGAGCCAAAAAATTATTCAAGAACAGATAAAAAAATTTAATTTTGTAAAAGGAGGATGTTTCTCATCTTAAATTACGGTTAAAAAAAGCCTGGTATGATATCTGGAGAAACATATCTTATAGACATGAAAGCAAACTTCAGCAAAACCCGACGGCACACATGACTGATATGACTTGAATCCTATATACAGTATTGCCATCGTGAGGCCTCAATCTTTTGGGGCCTCGAAAAGGTATTTGACACTACATGGAAATATGGAATCCTAAAAAACCTCCACAAAATAGAAATTAAAGGAAATATGGAACAAATAAAAAAAAAATTTCTCGGTGGAACAGGGCAGCAGCCATCAACATATACATCCATATTGCTCTTTCTGCTTCTCGTAAAGTCGGTTCTCTCTATCGCAGCAAACATTTTCTCACACCTGAGGGTATTCTCTATCCTTACAAATCTACAATCAGACCATGTATGGAGTACTGTTGTCATATTTGGGTTGGTGAATCTGTCCCATTTGAGAGTTCTTGATAAGGTTTAGTAGCACATCTGTAATTTTGTTGGCCCCAGCTTTCTTCTCGGCACCCTCTCTCTCTCACAGACGTGATGTTGCTAATCTTAGTCTTTTCTATAAATACAATAATCGCATGTGTTCTTCAGAATTGGCTGATCTATTCCCTGCTTCCTTTGTTCCAGCTCGTTTGACTCGTTGGTCTAGTGGTCTCCATCAATTCGCTGTTTTGATACCTCATCATAATACAGCTTCCTAGTCTAGTAGCTTCTTTCCAAGAACCGCAGGCTTGTGGAACTCTCTTCCTGCTGACTGTTTTCCTCCTTCTTATAGCATTGGTCTTTTCAAAACAATGGTCAGTAGGAATCTACTGTCTTTGCGATAATCATCTTTCGTTTTTTTAGCTCCTTACTTCAAGTGGCTTTATGCCTTGTCTGGAGCGACTTCCATAATAAAAATAAATAAAATAAACAATGTCAAATAATGATTCCATCTACACAGCTGAATTACACGCTATAAAAATGATGGTAGAAATGATCACGGTCTCGAAGAAGGGAAAATACATTATTTTCTCAAGACGTGTTGTCTAGCCTAACAGCAATTAAGAGAAGAAACCCAAATCATATTTACACACATGAAATATTGGAAAAGTGCTACTGTCTGATGACCACTGGCAGAGTGATAGTCTTGGTCTGGTTTCCCAGTCATGTAGACATCACAGGAAATCAGAGCGATGACATACTTGCAAACACATGAATGACAATAACAACTCTTAAATTTCCATATACAGACTACAAAACCCAGATCATACATGAAAAGAAAATGGCAAACAATATGGAATATGTTCCCAAACAAATTATATGAACATCAACCAACAGTTGGAAGAGAAAACGTGGAATTGCTATCCAATCAAAGACAGGACATAGTATGATATTAAACAATCAGAATCGGCTATACATATTTAATAAACACACATACTCACTCAAAGCAGAAGAAGCACCTTCTGTGATAAACTAGTCCTGGCCTGGCTTCCCAGCCATGTTGTCATTTGAGTAACTCAAAGGGTTATACACACACTGGCAAAAGAAACCACTAAAACAACAATAACAACTGACTACAAAACTAATGTCATACAATGTATGAAAATGGTAACAATACGGGAAATTATATGAACATCAACCGACAGTTGGAATAGGAAATGTGGAACTGCTCCCTGACCCCAAAAAAGACATAGTCTTAAGCATGGGAAGAATTGGGCATACATACTTACTCCAAGTAGGCAAATATATTCTAGCCGACTTTACAAAATACAGGAATATCTGAAAGAAATACTATCATGCACCAAAGTTCATAAATGCTGTTGGAAAATGTGCTTACATCTCAAATAATCAACGACCTGAAAAAATAATTCGCTTCGAGCGCCTATCAAAGAAACGACCGATTGCCATGATTGATAGCACCCTTCTCAAGACCCCAAAATTCAAACTTCTTGGCCTAACATTCACAGGCAACATGAATTGGATAAATACATAGAGATACTGCCAAGTCTGCTGCAAAGAAGGTGGGCTCCCTCTACCGGGCTAGAAAACTTCTCACACCTGCCAGTATTCTGTATCTCTACTAAGCCACTATTCATCCATGCATGGAGTATTTTTGGCACATCTGGGCTGGTGCACCAACCACTAGTCTTTCCCTCTTGGACAGGGTCCCAAAATGAGTCTCTAACCTAATAAGTCCCGCACTGTCTACCAAGCTCCAACCCCTGTCGCACCGCCGCAATGTGGCATCCCTGTGCTTGTTTTACAACTACTTCCACAGAATGAACTTAACTTCATTTGTACCCACTCAACGTAGATACCTTTGACAAACCTGACTAGCAGCAAAATCCCACCCCTTCACTGTGAAGGTCCCCGAATGCCGGTAATCTTTCTACTCTAATAGCTTCTTTTCTCGGAGTGCTTGTCTTTGAAATTCACTCCTTGCTCCCTGTTTCCCTGACTGCAGTAATGTAAATGTAACGTGAACAAATATCTTGCTGCACAACTCCCCACTAAGGATGCCCCCCCCCCATAAACCTGGTCTCTAATTACAGTAGCCCCTTACGTCTCATTGGCAATAACCTTTATTTGGGATGAATAAGAGAAACAAAGATACAATTAGATACCTTCCTAGAATATATCAAATGACTATTTGCTAAAGACATTGCATGGAACAAAATGACTTACAAGGTTGATGTGCCGTAAAACCAACAATCTCAAAGAAATAAAAATAGGGTACTCAATCAAAAGTTGAACTAACCCCGATGAGATGCCTTTTGAGTACCATGTGTTAGGAGTTTATCAGTCGTGCAATCAATGCATCGAAAAAATGAATAAAATATGCAAGCTGCTACTCAAAAACATGGATAATATTCGACTCCACACCTTTTCGTGTAGAAGGAGCGCCGGCAGATTTCTTAAGCAGAACACTCTCAATTATATCGTCCAACGGACACTAGCACTAGACATCGCTGGCTTCCCGTTGATCCTTGAACTAGTTGACATCGACAGAGAGGATGACAAACAACCTGATGGCCTGACGGTGTTTTCCGTTACAAACGGCAAGTCACTTATATGGGATGCGACTTGTGTCAACACTTTTGCACCCACCTCACTGATAGAATCAACAATAAACCCTGGGCATGCAGCAGTGTGAGCAGAGAGCCACAAGCAGTCAAAATATGCCGGTCTTCTCGACAGATTTGAGTTTCAACAGATCGCCATGAAGACGAGTGGAGTGATAGGCCCTGCCAGGCGCGACTTCTTTGGCTGCCTTGGTGTGTAAACGACGCGCCACCCTGGGGACAATCATGAAGTCACTTGGCTTTACGAGCGCCTCTCCATCGCCATTATTCGTGGACACGCCTTGATCCTTCTCTCGGCCTGCCAAGCCAGCCGGACATTCGATGAAACTTCCTGATGTGTGCATGTTGGTTTCGAAAAGGGTCATTTAATTAATTATTATTTGCCTCCCCATTTTCCTTCTCAATATTTTATTTGACTGTACAGAATTGATTCAGCTATTTATTTGTTAGGGGAATCTAACAAAACAGAATAATTATTTCCCTTTGAATCAAAAGAAAGAGTTATCACCCTTAGATAAAAGAAGTCGTCTGCCATGACAGTTGAAAAGTAAATAGAACGGCCATCACGATCAAACAAACATCTCGTGTTCAGCGGTTTTCTACATTTCATTTAATCTGTGTTTTTGTTAAATAAATTTGTTAAAGGTTCTACTTTGTCCTTTCTTCATTTTTGAGTTGTTATTAAATCGATAACGTGTAAACATAAGACGTAACATTATTAAACAAAAAAAGTTGAAAAAAGAAACAACACTTTCACCAAAGCCAGAACATTTGTAAACATATGCAAAAACATCTGTAAACATATGCAAAAACATTTGTAAACATATGCAAAAACATTTGTAAACATATCTGTAAACATATGCAAACACATCTGTAAACATATGCAAAAACATTTGTAAACATATGCAAAAACATTTGTAAACATATCTGTAAACATATGCAAAACATTTGTAAACATGCAAAAACATTTGTAAACATATCTGTAAACATATGCAAAAACATTTGTAAACATATCTGTAAACATATGCAAAAACATCTGTAAACATATGCAAAAACATTTGTAAACATATGCAAAAACATTAACTGCAGTCACAACACTACTTAACCACATGATCTCATAAACGGACTAAACCGACTGTTAGAACAAATCCTTAAACCCCACATATTACGAGATTACCTTAAGGCCATTACAGGGATACCAGAAAAGAAATAAAAAGGGCAAAGATTTGGAAAATGTTATTAATATGAATCACCTTCTTTTTTTTTATAGAAATCGCTCCATATAAGGAGCTGACAAGAACAAATATGATTATCGCAAAGACAGGAGATGCCTACTGACCTTAGTATTGAAAAGACCAAGATTATAGGTAGGAGGAAAACAGTCAGCAGGAAGAGAGTTCCACAAGCCTTGCAGTTCTTGGAAAGAATCTACTGAAATAGGAAGCTGTATTACAATGAGGTATCAAAACAGCGAATTAATAGAGACCACTAGACCAACGAGTCAAACCAGCTCACAGGGACACTGATACGCATTACAAATTAAATTTATGACTGCTACATCTTCTTGAGTTGTTTGGGGTATAAATTATTATAAAATGATGTAATAATAATAAAAATCTTGAAATATATATTAGTATAATGTGTTTTTCTATAGGAGAAAGTCTTTTCCAAACCATTGATTGAAATACAGTCACACTTAGCAATTGTATTTTCTAATATATAGTGTTATTTGAAATATATATATCTATATATCTATATTTATATATATCTATATATATATATATATATATCAATCAGTTATTTTTATGTAATTATTTTTATTGGTGATTGCAGTGTTCGTTGTTTTTTGCTTACTATTATTTCGATTCTTTCACTTCCTGAGTGATTAAGATGGAGAAAATTGCATTATTAGTCGCTCTTAACTTTATAGGACGTATTTTTCGTTAATATATATATTTTTATTTATTTTATACGTACATAAAAGTAATCCATGGCACGTGTTTCTGGCTCATAGCCGTCATCAGCATGGCTAACTTACAAGACACTCTGTCTAGAAATATGTACGATTTTTATCACCTATGAAGTTAAGGGCGACTAATAATGCAATTTTCTGCATCTTAATCACTTAGGAAGTGAGACAATCGAAATAATAGTAAGCAGAAAAACAACGAACGCTGCAATCACTAATAAAAATAATTACATAAAAATACATTAAATATTTAGGTGATAAAAGTCGTACATATTTCTAGACGGAGCGTCTTGGTCCGATGGTAAAACGTTGGACTATAGACATCAATATCGAAGGTTCGATCTTTGTCTAAGTTAGCCATGCTGATGACGGCTGTGAGCCAGAAACACGTGTCCATGGATTACTTTTATTTACGTATAAAATTAATAAAAATATATATCAATCAGTTATGTAATTCCTCGACAAGTATCAAATTCTTTGACAAGCATCTAAGACTGAGTTTAACCGCAGACCTGAAATGGAAGGCTTACATCAAATCTTGTTAGCTCCTTACATCAAGTGGCTTCATGCTTTGTCTGGACCGATTTCCAAAACAAAACAAAAATCTGTTGCTAAGAAAATGGTTGGATCATTCTACCGCTGCAGAAAGTACCTCATTCCTGACGTATTCCTCTACCTGTATAAGAGCCAGATACATTTTAAGATGGAGGTACTACTCGGAAGACTCTTGCCTTGACACAGTACAAAATCGACTTGGCAATCTAGTGGGAGATGATCTCTTCTCGTCCCTACAGCCTCTCTCACACAAAAGAGACGTTGCTAGTCTCTCTCTACTCTATCGTTATTTTTATGGTAGGTGTTCGACTGAGCTCCAATCCCTGCGCCCCCTTGTAAAATATTCACAGCAAAAACTCGTCTAGCTACAACCACAGCTTAGAATTTTCCTTTCTCCCTCTCTATACGAAATAAAAAGTTTCTTTCCTAGAACATTCCATCTGTGGAACAAGATACCACGAGTCTGCTTCCAACCGATTACACCATGGTTGTCTTCAAATCTAATGTAAACAAATACTTGTTGAGACATCCTCTTGGATAATCAATTCCTCTTAAGTAATTTTCTGCCCATTCCATCCATTGTATCCGGTCCTCTGTAGGTGGCGATCATCGTCCAACTAACAATCTCTTTAACCCTTATCCTCGAGTGGCCCCCGGGCCTTAATAAGTGGTGACCCATAAATAGAAAATTTTAAAAAAAGAAGAGATTTGCGAGCCTTGCAGTGTGTGCGTCACCAAATAGTAAAGACATAGCAGACATTTTTAAATCTATCATTAACCCAATCCTACTAAGAAGTCCCCCTGTTGAGCATATACTTTATGTGAAACATAATTCGGCCTCAGATATGCTTGCTGCTCTGGTACCCCCACAACGTAAATTCACTAGACCAACCCGACAATCTGCTAAATCCCATCCATTCCTGGTGATACCAGATCAGGCTGCCCTGTGGCTCCCTGAGACGAAATTCACCTACATTGACGTTTTTTTTTTTTTTTTTTTTTCTTTTTTGTAAAACTTAATTATGTTCTACAAAACCAAAAACAAAAACAACAGCCCCTCTCCCTTTCTCCCTCCCCTTTTTTATTTTATTTTTAGATCTTGAAGCATAAATCTTTTACTATAATGACCAGATTCGGCATTAAATAACCCAAAAAGGGTTGATATGCCGTAAAACAAAACTACCAAACCAAAAACGATGATTAAACATTTGAAGATATAAAGAACTTGAAGCATAAAAACTTTTACTATAATGACCAGATTCGGCATTAAATAACCCAAAAAGGGTTGATATGCCGTAAAACAAAACTACCAAACCAAAAACGATGATTAAACATTTGAAGATATAAAGAACTTGAAGCATAAAAACTTTTACTATAATGACCAGATTCGGCATTAAATAACCCAAAAAGGGTTGATATGCCGTAAAACAAAACTACCAAACCAAAAACGATGATTAAACATTTGAAGATATAAAGAACTTGAAGCATAAAAACTTTTACTATAATGACCAGATTCGGCATTAAATAACCCAAAAAGGGTTGATATGCCGTAAAACAAAACTACCAAACCAACCACCCATCCATTCACTGTGGAGGTCCCCAGATGCCGAAGTGCTTTCTACTCCAAAAGCTTCTTTCCTCGTGCAGCTGGACTCTGGAACTCCCTCCCTGCTCCCCTGATGGTACTGACATGCAGAAATTTAAAACTAATGTAAACAGACATCTCGCTGCGCAGCTCTCAACTCTTAACCTTTTTTCTCAGTAGCCCCTTACGTCTACAGTGGCGGCCCAACTTGTTTGCGGTGAATTATGTTAAAAGAAAGAGAAAAAAAAGGGAGGCTATTGTCTTTCATTTTCAATGTAGTTGTTTCAAACAGAATTATCTCCCCTTAATTTGAAATGTCGGTGTTCAGTGACGATGGACAGGCGTTACCAAACAGCTAATTTGACAGATAAATCAAAAACAATTTCAATAATTATATTTTGTTTTCAAATTCAAGCGTGCTTGCAAGAAGTCCCATGTTTTTCTCCTTTCAACTGGTTTTTACACTTCATTTGCCACCAATCCCTACGACATATCCACAGGAAATGAAATTGGGCTAGTGGATAAATAAAAACAGCCGACATGTCTTTAATAAATAAGTGACATTCTTTTATTTGAAAGTAATTTTTAATTCTTCAAACTGTGACATTCTCTTATTTGAAAGTAATTTTTAATTCTTCAAACTGTGACATTCTTTTATTTGAAAGTAATTTTTAATTCTTCAAACTGTGACATTCTCTTATTTGAAAGTAATTTTTAATTCTTCAAACTGTGACATTCTCTTATTTGAAAGTAATTTTTAATTCTTCAAACTGTGACATTCTCTTATTTGAAAGTAATTTTTAATTCTTCAAACTGTGACATTCTCTTATTTGAAAGTAATTTTTAATTCTTCAAACTGTGACATTCTCTTATTTGAAAGTAATTTTTAATTCTTCAAACTGTGACATTCTCTTATTTGAAAGTCATTTTTAATTCTTCAAACTGTGACATTCTCCTATTTGAAAGTAATTTTTAATTCTTCAAACTGTGACATTCTCTTATTTGAAAGTAATTTTTAATTCTTCAAACTGTGACATTCTCTTATTTGAAAGTAATTTTTAATTCTTCAAACTGTGACATTCTCTTATTTGAAAGTCATTTTTAATTCTTCAAACTGTGACATTCTCTTATTTGAAAGTCATTTTGGAAATCTTTTACAATAATCAGCAGAGTAAAAACGGGGTCCAAAAAAAGAACGATAAAGGGTTTAAAAACATAAATTTGCAACAAGTTGACCTACGTCGAGAATAGACATTTTCCTACTTACCTATGTAATTTGTTTGTATTTTTACGTAGTATAAATGGGTTTTTATTAGATGTAAAAAAAAAATTCTTGTTTTTTTTTTGTGTGATTTTGGCAAAAAAGAAAATGGCCGCCCGTCCTCTTTATCATTACGTAGCCCCCCTTAAATCAGCCATCTTGCTTTGTGCGCTGTTCATGTACAGAATACTTAAATTTCTAATAAATAGCAATTGAAACGGGTTAAAAATCTTTTTATTAGTTGGAAATGACACAGATAAGTTTGAAAATAACTTTTATCGCCTACAGTTACTTTTATTTGTTGAATATTTGTTTTTGAGCGTTTTTACTCTGCTGATCATTGTAAAAGATTCCCATAATTTTTAATTCTTCAAACTGTGACATTCTCTTATTTGAAAGTAATTTTTAATTCTTCAAACTGTGACATTCTCTTATTTGAAAGTAATTTTTAATTCTTCAAACTGACATTCTCTTATTTGAAAGTAATTTTTAATTCTTCAAACTGTGACATTCTCTTATTTGAAAGTAATTTTTAATTCTTCAAACTGTGACATTCTCTTATTTGAAAGTAATTTTTAATTCTTCAAACTGTGACATTCTCTTATTTGAAAGTAATTTTTAATTCTTCAAACTGTCAGATAGAAAGTAATGTCTGACTTGAATTAAAGTTTAAAGGCAAAAGTCAAATATTCAGCCTACTATTCTCATCTTGGTGGTTATTCTCATAACGTTTCGGCTGATGTAACGTCCGACCGTCTTCAGGTGCATCTTGTTAAACTCGGGAATCTATACCAGAATTTCAAACTGAATCCATGGAGGTAGATTGTTCTCATTCTGTCAACCATGACCGAGTAATTTTTATCTTATTCGTAGTTAGTATTTCCTGTAGTGAGGATTGAACCTTCAACCTCAGAAGACTGTCACTTAAAACTGATTAGTATTCAATAACTTTAACCGTTGCACCATGCATCCAGTTCTAACTGACAGTCTTCTAGAGGTTGAAGGTTCAATCCTCACTACAGGCGATACCATCTAAGAATAAGATAGAAATTACTTAACACTTCTAAATGGTCATAGCTGACGAAACGAGAACAATCTACCCCGTGGATTAACTGATGGGTTCAGTTTGAAATTCCTCATAGATTCCTGAGTTCGACATAAAGATGCCAGAATTTGACAAGATGCACCTGAAGAAGGTCGGAGGTTACATCGGCCGAAACGTTGTGCAAAGATGAGAAAAGTAGTCTAAATAATACACATTATCAATCCTCATTTAAACAAATATTACGTATTATTTTGGACTATTATTCTCATAACGTTTCGGCCGATGTAATCACCAACCTTCTTCAGGTGCCTCTTTTTGAACTTGGAAATCTTTATGCTGAACTCAGATGAAGATTCCCCGAGTTTGAAGAAAAATTGGAGGTGACATCGGCGAAAACGTTGTGAAAATAATCATCAAGATGAGAACAATAGTCCAATATAAATTATCAATCCTCATTTAAAAATTTCAAAATCAAATATTATTGTCTGTCTTTTTTGTTTCTAAGGCAAAAAAGGAAAACATCCATTTTCTCATGCGCCCTGTAATTTTTTTTTTTTTTTTTTTTTTTTTTTCATAGAAAAAGCAATAAAGAAAGAAATACATAGACATCTACTATCTTTTTATGCAGAGGACCTGTTACATGTTTTTTTGGTTGATTTTTTTTTTTAAGTTAAGGTAACATCAAATAACATTATTTGTACTTACAATTATGAATTAAACTAAAACGATCCTTTTTTTTTTCATAGTGGAACCTGAAGGCGGCGAGCAAAAGCAAGACAAAAAAAAGAAGAAAGACTCAAAAAAATGAAAATTAAAAGAAAAAAAAAAAAACAAAGAAAAAAAAAAGGACAAACAAAATAAAAAAGAAAAATATAAAATTTAAATAAAATTAAATAACAGCCAAACATGAAGAAAACAAAATAACAAATTCGGATCAAGTTCTTTTCTATTCACTTCAATTCTTAGATCAGAAAATGTGAATAAAAAAAGTTCACAGAAAATTGTTGTTTGATAAATAGCTTTTGTTCTTTTATTTTAAATGTATGCAGTGAGATTTTTTAATAGCAGGGAAATTTGTTTGTTTTAAAGAAAGCAGGTGTATGTATGTATGTATGTATGTATGTATTGTTGTTGTGACTCCAGCAATAAGGAAACTCAGGCAGAGCCCAACATCGCCTGACTATCAAGCATACACGTTTCAAATCAACAAAAAATGCTTCAAGGTGAATAATTGCAAATGTGCAACCTATCAACTTATCAAACGATAAGAGACGTCTGTCTGTTAACTATTTTTAAGCCATCAGACCTAGGAAGGTGACATTTGTCTATGTGGATTGTCTTGGGGGGGGGGGAGTCATATTTAGATGCTTCCTTCACATGAAACCTCCCAACTGAAAATATTTTTTACTTCTGATTGTAATGAGATTTAAAGCATAGTTAATTGGCACAAAATTATACAGTTTCTCAAAATTCCATTCTAACAGGAGCATTCACACTTTACTAGATCATTAAAAGAAATATTTTTTTCTTTCATCTACTTAAGAGGATTTTGTATGATCGCATCATCTTTTTTAATATTTTATTATTATCGATATTTTTTAAGTGTTTTATTTATTTTATACTTGATAAACAGATTTTTTATTCGATTTGACAAAGAAAAAACGCAAAAGATTCTTTGTGATTTTTTTACTAAATTTGTAAGTATGGTGTTCGGCAGAAAAATGTCTTTTTCACACAATAAGTATTAATAATAATAATAATAATAATAATAATAAGTACTGCTCCTTCCCCCCTCCCCGTACCTTTTAAAATAAATGGAACCCTTTTTCCTTTTTAAAGATATTACTTTCTTTGTATCTACGAGGTATGTCAACTTTACTTTACCTAATGAGGGCTTCACTCGAGAAAGCTAAAACAAAATATTCATGCTTCGAACTTCAGGCTGTTCATGCCTTCATGAATATCAATGTGTTTTACTTCACCTGCATGATGACTAAGATTGTTGAATTAAATTTGTTGCTCGTAGTGATTCATGATAATCTTATATCACAAACAGTTAACGATGTTGGCAAAGAATAGTTACAAAGAAATCTAACACCATGGAACAGACAAACAATCTTTCCAATAACTTTATACATTACAATAAATAAATGTACTAGTAATTCAAATGTTAACATCTCCAAATACTGTTTTTTTAGCTCCAAGTAACACTAATACGCTAGAGTCACCACTGATATCTCTCTCTCTCTCTATCATATATATATATATATATATATATATATATATATATATATATAGTCTAAAAAAGCTTTGAGTCATTTTAAACAAAAGAAAAAAAAATGCAGTTTAAATTCCCAGAGAAACTAACTAAATCCAAGATATCGCAGACTTAGCATTCGTTTGAAAATTCATAAATAAAAAAAAAGGGGGGATTCAAGTATCTAACAGTGAAACAAAAACAGGGGACCTTAACTTAAGGGTGAAATATTAAAACGGGGATCATCAGCTGTTTACCATGTAACTGTTTCAGAGATTTAAAAACAGGACAGTTATAATATTCATGGCTCTCCAATGGTACTGATCAAACGAACATTTCCCCAATAATCAAGTGTAGAAATAATTCAGCTTAAATTTCACTTACATAAATAAATAATAATATAATAATATATTACCCTTAAAACTACTGTCTGACATGGTAATTTCCATATCAAATAACATTAATTATAACAATAATACTATCTAAACACTACACCTAAGAACCATTCTGCGATATGGTAGCTAGCAATAAAATTATATAGGAATAAAAATTGCATTGAAAAAAAAAAAGCTTAAGTACCTTAAGTATATACATATATACATATACATACATACATATACACATATATACATATATATATATATATATATACATATACACATATATACATATACACATATACACATATATACATATATATATATATACATACATATACATATTTACATATATATATATATACATACATATATACTTATACATACATACACACACATTACTAATCTTTTGAGAGTCATGTTTTTTCCAGAGCAGCAATAAATCATATATTGGTATTTTTTTTGTAAATGTATTTTTTCTAGGTTACAATTATTCAGGAAAAGGATTTTATGATGAAAGATTAATTTTATTTTTAATTTTTTTTAATTTTACTAATTTTTTTTAATTATTTTTATTTTTGGATTTTTTTTTGTCATTTTCTTAGCATTTGCTCATTGAATTATTTTAAAACTTTTCTTTCTCATTTTTTTTTTTTTTTTTTGTATCATTCTCACAATGTTTTTTTCCATCATATAATAATTAATAATTTGAATAGATTTTAGTTTTAAATTTATTTGGAATCTTTAATTTTTTAAATTTTAGTTTAGAATAATCTTGAGAAATAATATTTAAATATTTTTCTCTCTTATCTTTTCTTTTTACACCTCATCTTCTGATAATAATTTACTTATATTCTGTACTCTTGGGGTGATGCGCATTTCTCCAGCCGCTATCCAGTCTCCCAATTGGATCAACTGCCAAAGTCTCTACTTGGGGGCCGTCACATTCACATGACTGGGCCCTGAAGCAATGTGGTCTCACAACATTTTTCACATAGACATGACGAAGATTCTGCGATTGAATTTGGCCACCATTTTGCCTAATCGGGGGTAGAAGGCGGGGTGCAGGTTTTGATTTGATCAACAGTGAGGGTGAAGGGCCTATACTCGAGCATACATTATTATTATTATTATTGTTGTTGTTGTGGTGGTGATGATTATTCCCATTATGGCTGTTGCTACTGTTGTTGTTGTTTGACCCCCCACCACCACCACCACTGCCGCCACCCATGTGACGACGGTGGTGGTGGTGGTGGTGGTGGTTGTGTGGATGGTGATGGTGTTGGTGGTCACGGTTCAGGAACTGCGGCGGCGATGACGAAGAAGTTGACTGCTCAGATAGCTCCTGGGCGGAGGAGTTCGTCTGCGTCATCCCCGGTTGGTGGGGGCTGTTCAGACGTGACCCGTGGTTTCGTAAGGTAGCACTGGACCGCCCCGAAGACGGGGAGGAAGAGTGCCAGGCCTCGTTGAGATCCACTTCATCTGAGCGGCTCTTCTGCATGTGGCTGCGTCGTGAATGGCGGCCACCCCCACCAGCCGATCCCTGTGCATTCTTTGGTGGCACCGGGACCACATGGAACACATTCTCTTTGGATTTCATGTTGAGGTTTTCCTCAAGCTTTTGCTGGATTTTGGCCTTGTGCAGCTCCGTGGAGAGATGTCCGATGTAGTCGGCCTTGTAGTCCAGGTCAGCACGGAGACTGTTCAGTTCTTTTTCTTTGGAGGCAACTTCCTGGTTGTGCTTGATTGCTTGATACTTGAGTTGAATCTCTAGTTCTTTGATTTTGTTCCGTTCTTTGGTGAGCCCTTCCAAAAGATGAGTTTCATTTGACTTGGCCGCATCCAACTCAGTCTCCAGGTTTTTTACTTTCGCTTCCAGTTCTGTAAGAAAAAAAAGAAGAAAATAGTTATTTCAAGTAAAAAAAGAAAGAAAAGTTTTTTTTGTGCTGATCTGCGGTAAATAAAATGGCGCTTACGGAGACAGGGTTGTTAATGCAGGAGGAGGAGGGGGGGGCGTAACTAGGTTTTACTTACAAAATAAGCATAAAATGAAAACAGAATTTAGGACGCTGAAAACGTACGCAATTTCAAATTAAGAATTTTAATTGAAAAAAGATTACACGAATACCTGAACAGTGACAATCAATTCATCAATCAAAAATGAAACAATTTAATTAATAAACTTAAAATTAAACAATGTTAGGTAAAAACAATTGATTAATCTTGTTAATTAACGTACACAAAACAATAAAAATGAAATAAACTGTAGCAATGAAACAATGTTAATTAACCAAATACAAAGATTAAATGAACTTGTTAATTAACGAAAAAACAAATTATATTACATATTGCACCGCTAAGTCCACACAACATCGGACGTGACTTCTAGAAAACCAAGAATGATTATTACGAAAAAAAAAATAAGGTTAATACCTTTTATTTGTCTAAAGCTCTGACGAGGCTTGTTATATCAAGCGAAATATTAGATAAAAAAGTCAAGATGAAGAAAAAAAATTGAAAAAATATTATTTTTATTTTGATTTAATAAAAAATATCTGCATCTAACACATTGTTTTTTTAAGGCATTTTGCCTCTATCTTTATGTTTAAAATTCTAAAGATGCTTAAAAAAAATGAACTTTCCCAAATTTATACCTACCAGCAATCCTGCGCGATTTAAGTTCAATTTAAAAGAGACATTTGCACCGTTATGTCCACACAACATGGACGGATTATTACGAAGGAAGGATTATTATGAAAAAAAAATAAGGTTAATACCTTTTATTTGTCTAAAGCTCTGACGAAGCTTGTTATCAAGTCAAGATGTAAAAGAAATTTTTTTTTTTAAATATTGTTTTGATTTTAATAAAAATATCTGCATCTAACACAGGGTTTTTTTGAAGGCATTTTGCCTCTTTCGTTATGTTTAAAATATATTACATATTGCTCCCTGATTGCAAGAATTATACACGGGAGCATGGTCCGTAAACTACAGAAATACCCGTATTTATATAAAAATATTTTTAATTTACAAGTTTATTTCATTTTTTTTCTTAACATTGTTCGACTGATTATTTCAGTGTCTCAAATTGTCTCTTGAGAATATGCTTATTTTATTTGTCAAGCCTAATTATCCCCCCCAGCTCCATAAGCGGCAATAAAATTTAGCAGAAGACTGGCAGATGACACTTCTCTGATGATTGCTGCAGATTTATCAAATTGACATAATCACCCCAGTGATCTGTTGTGAAATAAAAACAACATACACTAAAATGCATTGCTTTCTGTATTTCTATTTGATTTATCCAAAAGAATGAGATAAAGTGAGGAGGGCCCAACCTAAAGGGTTCGGGGGGTTTCAGCTTGTCTTTTGTCAACTTGATTGATTTCCGACAAGTCTCTTCGTATTTCCAGACTAAAAGTCTTTTGATAAAGAGTTGACCTCTTTGTTCCCAGAAATCCATGGCGAGCTTACATTTAGATCAATTCTGGGTCAATTCACTCAGACAGGACTGTGTATCCAGGTTTACAGCCAAGCCAACCACACCCAGCAACAGAGACTTAAACAATATGGCGAAAACTAACAACATCATTTAAAAAAATAAGAGAGTGATATAGTTCTTGAAGATTTGTTCAGCTTAGAATTGTGTTGTACAAATAGCGATAGCTTATAGTTTTAGGGCTTTAGAGACAAACCGTTGTTATTAAAGGGAGATGATCCCCAACAAAGTGGGGAGTAGCCGATCACATTACCTTTTTAGACATACATCATTAAAAACATAATTAAAATATTATGAAAACATGGATCAATTCACCTGTAGCTTAAAAACATTACTTATTAACTGAATTTGAATTTAAAAGTATTAATCCGAAAATAGAATACGACTATATCATGTTGAAATATGAGTTCTCATTTGATTCCCAATGTTAAGCAATGTTGAACCTGGTTTTAGTACTTATAAAAGTGGCAATAATTTAATAATTTTTCATGCATTTCAAAATTGTTGAGGATTTATTCATTGTATAGTTGCTGTCATATAATGAAGTCAGTGTCCCTAATGATGCAGGATTAAACAGAGCTGAAAGGGAAAAGATTACAAAATACCAACGTTTTATGTACGACATGAAAAGAAACTGGAATCATAGGAAAATTTCCATCATACCAGTAATCATAGAAGCAACAGGACTAATGAAAAAGAATTTCAAAAGCTATCTGGCGAATATACCCGGTTAACCGAGTGCAAGAGAAATACAAACAATTGCAGTTAAAGGGACGGTTAGAATCTTAAAAAGATCTCTTGGCTGGAATGTCTGAAATAGCTGGTGAATGTGTGGCATCCGGTAGGATGCCTCATCTCCAGCAAAAACAGAAAGATAAGAAAAAAAAAAAAAGAGAGAGATATATACATGAGTTTATTTATCTTCTCTCCAGGAGGTTAGACACAAGGTCAAAGTATTTTTTTTTACTTCCTCTCCAGGAAGCTAGACATAAGGTCAGGTGTGGAAAGCGCACTCTGGCCTACAAAATATGCCTGAGCAGCCCCGTCGGCATTCCTCGGTAGGGGCTCCTCAGGCAATTCGCAATGAACTAAACCCTTCTCAAAGAGAAGGTAAAGCCTGGGAGGATGAACCTCCTGAGACTGAATAGAACCATACCTCAGTCTGACAGCAACAAAGTCACTGTCCGACTGATGTCGAGGACGTATTTCCGACTGGTAAGAACACACCCACTCAGCCTGTGCCAGATGATATATACATGAGACTTGCATAATATTAAACAACATCTTTTACACCCTGGCAATGTCATGCTCCATCTACTCATATATGATGTAATATCTTTAAGAATTGTGACATAGTTTTGGTTACAGAGAAACAGTGAGATCGATAGTTAAACAACGTACCTGTTGTGTCTTCAGTATGTAGTCCATGCATGGTGAGTTTGAAGGTCAGGTCTGAAATAGAGATGTTGATGAATAAATGGAGAGAGGACGATAAAGGATGGGAAAGGAGTAAGGAAGAGAGAGGGAGTGAGAAAGGGAAATAATTGCATTAAGGAGGAAAGAAGGAAAACAGAGAAGAAAAAGAAAGGTAACGAGAAAGAGAGAGAGAAAGAGAGAAATAGGAAATCAAAAAACAAAGAGAGCGAGAGATATCAATTGGGCAAATGGCCAAACGTTTTGCCCAGATGGCCAGCAATAAAAATGATCCAAATCAAATTCAGACTTGGAATGACATAAACTAATTTTTTTTTTTAACGATTTTTCTATTTACAAAATCCAGGATTGTACAAAATGGATGATGCGACAATTTAAAAATAAGCATTTCTTGTATCAATTTTATCCTTTCGGTCGTCAAAATACGCGGCATGAAATACTGTAGAGGCTGATACACAATTGTTCGCACCAAAAAGGTCTCCTTGCAGACATCTGCAACACTGTGTTTATAGAAACCAGCAGAATAGAGTGATAAGCTTGACGTACTCCGAGAAGGAGAGCAATAAACCAACATCCAACTCTCGACTTGTAGACATTGCATGAAACATTTTGGTTTATAAATGGAAGAAGTTTTCAATAAAACTCTAATTGATGACACATGATAGTTGTCAACTGGTAGAACCGCCTTGCAAAGTGTATAACAATTTACAGAAGAATCGCTTGGAAATTTGTAGAAGAAAAACAATGTCATGGCCGCATGAGAGTAGGGAGGAAGGAGTTAAAATCTTAGTATAAGATATTTGAACCATCTCAGTCCTAAAGAGATTTCAATAATTTTACACATAGGTGAGAAGTTGGAGATTAAAAAAAAAATGACTGAGTTTGAAGCAAAGTTTAGTATCTTTTCTAATACTACATTGTTTCTGTCCTCAGTTAGTGAAGGAGAAATCTTTCTAGACCAAGGCAATTTAATTTTTTTTGTCCCAATCCAGAGTGTCCTTTTTTAAGGAGCTGGGTTTTCCCCATATTTAAAAAAGACCTTGTGTCTAACTCTTCCCTCGTGGGGAGGCAAGTAACTAGGGACTCTGGAGTTGTTGTTTTTTTTAAGCTGAAGAGTCAGCAGCTTTTGCGGAGGAGTTGGATTATTTTTTCAGCCGATTTTGCACGTTCAATTGCATTTGTTGATGCAAAAATTGCCGACTCTTGACTGCAACTTCCGACATCAGAACTGAGGCGTTTGGTAAAATAAATCTGACATTAGAGTTGCTTTTAAAAACCTGACTCCGACTGCTGCAATAATTGGAGCCAAAATTTGTGAGTAAGCATTTTCTTCTTCAGGAGATATAGTCATTTTTTTTTGTTTTTTTAAATCAGACTCAGAAGTCAGATTTTTTTTTTCAGATGATTATCCACCTTTGAGGTTAAAGTCCAGTCGGCAACTTTTGCAGGAATTAAGAGTCAAAGTCAGCTCTTTTTTTAAAAACTGACTCCTCACCTCTGCTGACTCTAGTTAATCATGTGAAAGGTGCGTATGGAAATACAGCGCTACCTAATTATTATAAGTGTATTCAGACACTCACCGAATATAATAAGCACATGAATCTTGTGGGTATATCTCAGTTGACCTGATATTGTAGTTATATTTTATCTACCAACATTTATTTTATTAAGACTAACAGAAAAATGGATTGGTAAAACTAATTTTGGATTTTAGAAGACTTACCTGTGCATCGTTTTTGTAAGACTTTGATCTCTTCATGCAGACCCTTGAGTGTTTTGGCATGCTCTTGTCGGAGGAAAAGCATTTCACTCTCCAAGTTCCTGCGCTGGATCACTGATTCAGTCGTCATTGTGAGGATCAAATGTGAGGATCAAATGTGAGGATCAAAGTTCAAATCTAAAAACAGAAACATTAATATTATTAAACTAATATTTAAATTTATTTCCTATTTCTCTCTTTCCCTCTCCCTTAAAAGTCAAAAGTCAATTTAACAATAGCGGTCCAGTCATAAATGCTGTGCAACTGCAGCACACCATTTTTTCTTTCTTCTGATTTTGGTTTGTTTATTCAGACTTTTAAATAGTAGCGGCTTGTCCGTAGACACTGCTTATTTATTTTCACTGATATATAAGTACTCATTTATTTATACTTGTATTATATATTTTATACTAAATCAATAACATTTAAATAAACTTCTAATTTCTAGAAATAAAATTGGTTTTTATTTACAGTAAAATAAAATGCAATTTGTTTGTTTTACTTTATTCATTTTTCTTGAAGATTTGAACAGATTGGAAGACGAAAAAGATTTTTTTTTTTAAGTTAAAATTCTAAGGTTAAAATTTCTATCCCCTGGACAAAACCATTTCAAGTGGTGAGGGGAAGCGAAAAAGTAAATAGCAAGTCAGACAACCCCCTACTGTCTGAAATAACTTCGGAAAGAAAATTTGTCATTCTAAACTTTGACCAGTCTAAGGCTTCCGTTCCTGATTCAATTCCTGTTATCGTTCTCAAGCATTGTGCTCCGGAACTTTCTTCTATCCTGTCTAAATTATTCAATCTCTGTTTGTCTAAGTCCTGTTTCCCTTCTTATTAGAAGGAGTCCTCTGTTGTCCCTGTCTTTAAAAATGATGGTCTGACCAAACTAAGTATCGCCCTGTTAGTTTTTGAAAGGTTGCTCAATAGCAAGCTTGTTCATTTTCTGGAAAGTCTGGGCTTCTTTAGTAATGTTCAGTATGGCTTTTGTGGTTTTCGTTCAACTGCTGATCTGTTGTAACTGAACAGATCTGTCAGTTTATGGATAATTCAGGGGCCATTGCGCTTGACATTTTGAAGGCGTTCGACAGAGTATTGCATTCTGATCTCTTACACAAATTTCAAAGTTATGGTATTGGTGATGAGGTTCTTGACATTATTTGGTATTTTCTTTCTGATCGAAGCTTGCGAGTGACTTTGGACAGTGTCTCTTCATTCTCTTTTCCTATCAATGCTGGTGTTCCTCAGGGCTCTATTCTAGGCCCAACACTGTTTCTTCTCTATATAAATGACCTTCTAAAGAATATTATTCAGAAAATTAACATCTATGCTGATGATACTACTCTCTATTTTGGTGTTGCTCCTCGCCCATCTCCCTCGGATCAGTTGAAATATGCAGCTGATCTAGAAGTTGACCTGGGTTCAGTTGTGAATTGAGGTACAAAATGACTTTTTTCGTTTAATCCTGTTCAGACTCAGCTCGTGTCTTTCATATCGTACGTGTGTCCCTTTTATTTCTGAGATTCTCATGGATGACTTGGCTCTTGAGGAGAAATCGACTCTGAAACTTCTTGGTCTTTCTCTCTCATCAAATCTTTTTTGGAGTTCATACATTAGATCCATTGCTCTTTCTGCTTCTCGTAAAGTCGGTTCTATCTATCGCTTCAAACACTTTCCCACACCTGAGGCTATTCTCTATTTCTACAAATCTAAAATAAGACCATGTATGGAGTAGTGTTGTCATATTTGGGCTAGTGAATCTCTGTTCCATTTGAGGGTTCTTGATAAGGTTCAGAAACGTATCTGTAATTTAATTGGCCCTACCCTTTCTTCTTCTCTGCACCATCTCTCTCTCACAGATGTGATGCTGCTAGTCTCAGTCTTTTCTATAAATACTATTATGGCATGTGTTCTTCAGAATTGTCTGATCTATTCCCCACTTCCTTTGTTCCAGCTCGTTTGACTTGTTGATCTAGTGGTCTCCATCAATTCGCTGTTTTGATACCTAATTGTAATACAGCTCCCTATTCCAGTAGCTTCTTTCCAAGACCTGCAGGCTCGTGGAACTCTCTTCCTGCTGACTGTTTTCCTTCTACCTATAGTCTTGGTTTTTTCCTGCCTTTGCGATAATCATGTTTGTTCTTATTAGCTCTTTACATCAAGTGGCTTCATACCTTGTTTGGAGCGATTTCCATAAAAAATAAAAATAAAATAAAAAGTCAACGGTTGTTTTTTTTTTTTTTTTTTTTAGATCATCAGAAATGATAAAAATAATTTATATATAAAAAATTCAATTAATAGTTAATTCTATTATTTTATATAGATATTCATGTGAACATTTGCAAAGTATAATTTTCTTCCCAGCAATTCAAATTTATTCTCTAGAAAAAAAGAAAAAAAGAAAAAAAAAAATGAAAGTGAAGGCACTTTTTTATTTCTTTATTTTTTACTTTTATCCTAAACTACAAATTTTAGATTTAAATCTGATGAAATATATTTGGCTCTTTTGCACTTCGGGGGTCTAAAATATGAGACCCCAGGATTTTAAATCTATTAACCCCAACCTTAAATTAGCTACTATTGGCTAATTATCGGAAAACACTAAAAATGCAATTTCATTGGCTATTTAATAGATATGGGTCACATCCAACATATAAAGTTATCTTGTTGAATTTTCAAAGTCAGACTCAGATAGTATTTAAGCTGACAAATCAAACTTTATCTCTGACTAGGCAATTTTCATTTGTTATTGTTGTACCATGTTATTGGCAATATAATAACGTAGTTGCTATAATTTATTTTTTAAATTACTTAGTTTGGCCCAGACAACTGAGAATATGAAATATTTTTAAGTGATCACGAAAAATTAAAAATCAACAAGGGGAATAGCTCATATTTTTAAATATATCTCATCATCTCTACGATGTTCAGCTACAAACACCATAAAGGCGTGCATTCTGACATAAGCTCCAAATATGACTTCACGGTGTCGTAACAGCATTTTTATTTTGTGAGAAGTTTTATTACTTATGATCTTATTCGCTTTTGTTTATAATGGACTATTCCAATCTTTTTAGTATTTCCTTTCTTTATTACTTCTAACTGTTAATAAACAGAGACAGAGAGAGAGTGTGTGTCATATAAGCAAGAGTGATAGACACAGTATAAAATAAAAGTTGTCTCCCTTACAACTAAAATTTTATTTCTTTTTCTGTATAAGTTTTTATTTGTTTGAACATTTCTTAAATAAAAAATGTGCAAACAATGAAAAACTAAAAATGACTTCACTGCAACCCGGGCGACACCGGGTAGGGTTATATCCAGCCAGCATCAAGTGTCTGTCCATAATGATGTCAAAGCACGAACGAGCAAGAATTTGTTCTCAAAACGAGGAATATTTTAGCCAATAAGCAAAAAAATATTCTCAAAAAAGTTCTAACAGCTTTTTTGTTATGTAAGAATTTGATCGATTTATTTTCCCATAGATCGTTGGGTTAATCACGTGGTTAATTATGTGGTTAATCACGTGGTTAATGAACTGACTCACGAATTGTTCCCATTTTGTCGGTGTTTGCTTGTTAATGTTTAAGCACTCAGCCGTATACAATCGACTGCACTTATCAGCGTTCATTTTGCTAAGCCATGTTGCTAGCATTCCAAATAACATAACCAGCATTACACTGACTGTTATTATCTTGCTTGCTCGAACGGTGACTTATTTTGTACCTGGTGTGCACTTAAGTTTTGTTGAGCTGGTAGTTTTTGTTGGAAAGTCCATACTAAAACAAAGTTTCATTATTTTTAGAGTTGATATTTATATCCTCCAAGTACAAATAATTATACGCTACCATCAACCAGATCTACCCTCATTCTTTCTTTCTTTCTTTCTTCTTTCTCGTGGCATATTCACCCAATGAAGATTAAGCCAGCTTCACACACTGCATTGAACACGTCTCATATTGCCCTGCTTTGGTCCCAAATCGACAACATTAGCTCTTGTGATATTCAGCCAATCATGATTCTAGTAATAAATCCCATAAAGACGTTCGCCTGACGACATTAATTTTTTTTTTATTATCATTTCAGTGTTCATCCTGCTGAGGTTTAATGTTTCAAGAATGACTTCTAACTTCTATCTATTTTTTTTTAATGAAAATCGCTCCAGACAAGGCATGAAGCCACTTGATGTAAGGAACTAACAAGAACGAAATATGATTATCGCAAAGACAGAAGATGCCTATTAGCCTTAGTCTTGAAAAGACCAAGGTTATAGGTAGAAGGGAAACAGTCAGCAGGAAGAGAGTTCCACAAGTCTGTGGTTCTTGGAAAGAAGCTACTGGAATAGGAAGCTGTATTACAATGAGGTATCAAAACAGCGAATTGATGGAGACCACTAGACCGAGTCAAACGAGCTGGAACAAAACAAGCAGGGAACAGATCACATAATTCTGAAGAACACATGACATAATAGTATTTATAGAAAAGACTGAGACTAGCAACATCACGTTTGTGAGGGAGAGATGGTGCAGAGAAGAAGAAAGGATAGGGCCAATCAAATTACAGATACGTTTCTGCACCTTATCAAGAACCCTCAAATGGGAGAGAGATTCACCAGTCTAAATATGACAACAGTACTCCATAGATGGTCTGATAGTAGATTTGTAGAGATAGAGAATAGCCTCAAGTGTGAGAAAGTGTTTGGATTGATATGAGAAGCAGAAAGAGCAATGGATCTAATGTATGAACTTTAAGAAAGATTTGATGAGAGAGAAAGACCAAGAAGTTTCAGAGTTGATTTCTTCTCAAGAGCAGAGCCATCCATGAGAATCTCAGGAAGAAAAGGGACACGCCTACGATTGAAATCTCAGTTAAGAAAGCTCATAGTTAGGAAAATTAATACGAAGTTAAATTAATAAAATGTTTAAAGATGAAATGGTTGTTGTCGTCTTCGCCTTCATGTTCCAGAAGAAACAAAAGAACATCATCTCTGGCCGAGCATACATGACAAACACCATACATACCCTCATCCCCAAGTGAATTATCCCAGTGACGAGTATGGCTAACAGTAATAATCATTGGTGGCAATGTTGCCAATTTAGTGGTTTTCCCGCTAGATCTGGAGATTTTATTTGGAATCTAGCTCGTAAAATTTAGATTTAGCGGCGGCGGCTGACATTTTTATTTTTCTTGGAGATTTTATTTGTCACCCACACATCTGCAATTCCGTATTCATTTCAAAGACCAAGAGCAGAGCCATCCATGAGAATCTTAGGAAGAAAAGGGACACGCCTACGATTGAAAGACACAAGCTGAGTTTTAACTGGATTAAATGAAACAAGCCGCTCGCTAGGATGAGGTCATCATCAAATGATTCCCTGCATGTCTTAAGTAGCCTACCGCGTTCCTTTGGGCCATAGACATCGATGTGGGACACACTTTGAAGCATTTCGGATGACTGCCAGCAAGTTATGTGGCCATAGCCGTTGAGACGTTATTGTGCGATGCAATTTTTCATGAAAGCCTTTACAGTGAGACCGTCAATTTTCTCCATCCGATACGCTGCATCCAGGATCGTGTCATTTTGATGTTCTGTCGTCGACTATGTCTCACAGCCATACAAAAGTAAAGGTTGGACATATGTGTTGTACACTGCGTATCATACGATGGAATCACTGCGTTTTGTAAAACATAAGGTTAAAAATAATTACAAACTACTGTCAACTAGATCGCAATATTCTTTCTTCTTCTATTCACATGGAATAGGTCAGGGGTGGGCAACCTTTTCAGAGTGAGGGCCAGATGAGACTTTTGGAAGGAGATCGGAATGAAAAACGAAATCTCAGAATTACTATATTTTGTTTACATGAATAAATTGTACAAAAATTGCATTGAACACTCTACAAATCTGATATTTGTTCTCAGGAGACTTCTGTATGTAATGTTATAAAAGGCGCCGACGAAGAGCCATTTTGGAACCATAAAAAATAATGACGGGGGAAGTAGCAAGTTGATCGAGCATTCGTTTTGACACACCTCACATAGGTTCTCTATTTCATGCCCTTTCCTCGTCTCTCGTTTCCTCTTTGCCTCTCTCTTTCTCTTTTTCTATTTTCATCTCAGGCCAAGGATTTGAAATTAATAGTTAAAGAAAAATGAAATATACATGTATCATCGCTCGCTGATATTTATACATTTTTATCCCACTGTAAATCTACTTTTACGTCTATGTCACAAAATGATATGAGTTTTACTGGGAGGTCCGCGGGCCGGATTGCAATAATAAAGCATAGCAGGGTGGCGGGCCGGACGCTAAGCCTTCGCGGGCCGGATGTGGTATAGGTGAAACCGGATCCACATGTTGCATTGACCACATATCATACTACTCTATTCTCAGATTGTCAGCTCTTGTGATTTTCAGCAAATCACCATTTTCAGCTGCTATAAAGATGTGGTTCTAACACAAGTTTCAAATTTGAATTCACAATGTCTCGCCCATCTTGCCACTTTCTCCATCCACAAATGAAGCTGGGTAGATTGATCAGCTTTTATAGAGGAATTTTCATGCAGTCTTTCAGGTTTTGATTCTTTGATTTTTTTAAAGCCAAAATGACACTCAAAGAACAGCTGTTGGTTTCGATTCCGTCGAAAGCTTTTGGTCCTTATTAAGTATCATAATATTCTTAATTTAATTATATCCACCATACCAAAGGCTCTTTATAACATATTTGGTACAATTCCACCCAATAGCTTGGGAGTCTATAAGAAATGGCTTTATTTACAAGGTCATATTTTTACAAGTCCAATTATTTATAAAACAATAATGTGAGAGAAAGAGAAGCAAAGAGACAGATAGAGACATAGGTAGATAGAGAGGGGGAGAGAAAGAAAGAGACAGATAGAGACATAGGTAGATAGAGAGGGGGAGAGAAAGAAAGAGAGAGAGTCAACAGATGATGATTAGAACGAAAGTGACGCCGCCGTTACTGACATAGCGTTGCCACGAACGATAGCCAGGGAGATGCGTTGGAACAACCAGACTGACTCACAGGGCTCGTGCCTAGACGTTGAAATCCTCCGTCCAATGTCTTGAAAAAATTTAACAGTGGAAACGTCGGGTGTGCTTGACCCCGAGACTGTTAAATTTTTTCAGGACATTGGATGGAGGATTTATAAGTGTTTACTAGAAAAAAAAACCCCAGTGGGTCATCCATTCAGTTCAAGTTAAATTGTTTGAATCTGGTAAAAGTGAGTTTGCAAAGCTAGTTAGATATAAAAAGATAAAATCCGAAATGAAATTAATCGCTTTCTGCTGGCTATATCTCCTCCCCCATATGTCTTTTCTCTCTCGGCTATGGATTAAATAGTTTTCTACTCGTGGTGTTATTCCCTTTTGTTTATAATGAACTATTCCCATATTTGTTATTCTTTCCTTTCCTTTATTACATCCGACTGCTGAACAGTGAGAGAGGGTGAGAGTGATAGACAGAAACTTAGTAAGAGATGGGTAACTTGGTGAGTTAATTGCAACTTACAGCTAATTAAAAAAAAAAATCTTTCAAACATAACTCCATCCCAAAACCAAGGAATATTTTAACATGTATTAAAATATATAGGAAAAAAACTTAAAGAAACAACAGTTGATTACGTCAATAATAATAGATAGTAGTAGCAGTAGCATTTTAATTTTATTCTGCCATGATACATCCTACATGTCAAAGGGCATTCATACCAAATTCGGTGACATTCAGTTCAATAGTTTTTGAACCTATAAATGTTTGTTTGTAGTATTAGCTATAGTAGTAGTTGTGCGAACCGGCATGCGTGCATTCACTGCACTGGCTGTCTCACACGTTGTTCCGGTCAAAAGTTGTTGTTCGATTTAGTCAGTGCTGTAACAAATCATTCTCACCCCCAAGTAAAACCATGAGTTTAGTTTACAAGTAACAGGTTTATTTGTTAGAGGTTACAAAAGATACTCGTGTTCTCAGGTTGAATGGCAGACTTGCAAAATGAGATATTTTACCCCGGCGAAATAAAGTATAAGTCCGATCAACACAGTCCTTTAGCTAAGAGCCCCAAATGGACACACCTTGCCTGAAGAGACAGCCACCTTCAACTGATTGCCAGCTCTCTCAGAAAACCCAACTTCCTGTCATGCCCAGAGGCCAGGCCAGGCCTCCCCTCCCATCTCCTGACCGGAAATCTTGGAGTCCAGTCTTTCTCAGCGGTCACCACCCAAGCACTGGCTACTTGAGATATCTACTGGAGATAGCAACCAGACAGGTGCTCATCATGGAGACAATCTACGAACATTACTTTTGGGTCTTAACATGACTCCTGTTTTTACGAGGCACTTATTTTATTTCAAAGAGAAATAAGATTCTGTGTGATGCAAAATACAAAATAACCCCACTTTTTCTTTTGGCCGAGCATCTATCATCTGCACTGTGTGCCATTCGCATGCACCACTAAAAAAATGCAGCCTACTGCATTTTTACAGTTGTAATAGTATTTTTACCGCCATGACATACTTTATACCAAATTTGGTGCAATTCCCACAAGTAGTTTTGGAATGCATAACTGACCAACACAGTCAGACAAAAGACGTTTAATTACTTGTCTCTGTCAGCTTGTCACATTTATTTTATAGATTATTTTGTACCTATATAATTGGTAGAATTGCTTTTTAAGTGTTGACTTTTCAATTTGGGCGAAATTTTGTTTATTTTTATGTTAATATACTTATTGATACTATACTGCTTTAAGGCTTCCTTCTTTTCGTCTGCCTCGGACACCCTTGAGCAAAGTGCTCACCTCACACATAACTCACTAACCTAAAATCCATCTTTCCTAACCCTTTCTATGTTTTTCTTTTTTAAATATGTTTTTCTTCTGTCTACCCTACTTCCCAACGCTACCAACTACTCTAACTCTTGGCTAAGATCAAAGTGAAATATCTGTTCCGATGGATACTGCACCCCATAGACTGGTGTTGTCTTGGCCTTCGGGTCTTGATTTACGCCGGTCAATGGGTCTGTCCTGTGCAGTTCTGGGAGGTCCACCTTCCCAGGCTTTGCCTCCCCGCTTTGGGGGAGGAGTAAGTTTATTGCTTACTGCCTGAGGCGCCCCTAACGGGGAATGCCGACGGGGCTGCCCAGGCAATTTTTTAACCCCACTTTCCCGACCCAACCTTGGGTCACATCTTATTTGTGGGTGTAAGATAAAAACTGGCCTTGTGCCTAACTCCTGGAGAGGAGTAAATCAATACTCAAACTCTTTTAAGTTTGACCCTGTCCTGCGTGAGGCCCCAATTTGGGGAGTCACCTCTTAGTTGCCACTACTTTGAATGGAATAATGACATTTTTTTTTTAGAACGCCATACCAACGCATATATTGAAAATAAAACTCGGTAAGAACATGTTACTTTGGCAAAGGTGATTTACGGTTTACTGCTGTCTTTGAAGAATTGTTTTTACAACTTTCAAACACATGGAATTCTTAGCGGATCTTGGGAAATAATAGATACAAGGAAATAGCGAAGAAACAAATGACAAAAAGGACAGGATTATTTTGTCATTTTTCTTGATGAAGAACTATTACACCGAAATATTGTTTAAACATGATAACCACTTTTGTTACCAAACTTTATTTTCAATATATGCATTGATATAGGTTGATAAAAAAATAATATAACATGCCTCTAGTAAACCATAACATGTATATATATATATATATATATATATATATATACACACTAGAACTCCGTCCCAGGACGAGTAAAGTTAATTTCCTTGAACAAAACATGTTTACACCAATTTTATGTCCTCTTACAAAGATATCAAGATATAATTAGAAAAAGATAAAAAGACAATATCTAGAATCCTTTTTCTAAGTTTGATCAAAATACATTACATGATTTTGATTCTAAAAATCTGTACCTAACTGGCGCTGCTCAGGATTCAATAATGTAATATTTTAACTTTTCCGTAAGTCACGTATCGGCGAGAAACACATTAGCATTCCCAGTTAATTTTGTTTTGATTTTAGATTATTGTTATGTAATCACAGTAGTTATAAAAAGCTCAGTAAATGGAGTTCAAAACTGTTTGAATTACGCAAATATGCCTAGTGGTTCAAAAGTTATAAGAATTTAAAGCTAAAGAAATGGGCATTCAAAATTGACCAATATACGGAAAAAATACTGGAAATCAAGGACCAATTCACAACAAGAAAAAAATGGACATTCAAAATTGACCAATATAGGGAAAAATACTGGAAATCAAGGACCAATTCACAACAAGAAAAAAATGGACATTCAAAATTGACTAATATAGGGAAAAATACTGGAAATGAAGGACCAATTCACAACAAGAAAAAAATGGACATTCAAAATTGACCAATATAGGGAAAAAATACTGGAAATCAAGGACCAATTCACAACAAGAAAAAAATGGACATTCAAAATTGACCAATATAGGGAAAAAATACTGGAAATCAAGGACCAATTCACAACAAGAAAAAAATGGACATTCAAAATTGACCAATATAGGGAAAAAATACTGGAAATCAAGGACCAATTCACAACAAGAAATTCATTAATTTCTTCGCTGTCTCTCTAGTTTTGTAGCAAGCAATTTTGATAGAATATCGCATTCTTATGTAAAATTGTATGTTCTTTCTGATTCTGCACTCAAATTATAAGTATCGCTATGCTGTAACCCATTATTTAGAGAATAAGAGGTACAGATATCAGCGTTTTTTGAGTTTTTTTAAGAAATGAAACTACGAATAAAAATGTGATGCATACAAAGTATATATATATGGTACACGTAATTGTATTAGTTTCTGTAGATGTAAATCCATTGAAACTTCAGTGTTTATAAAAAGTGCTCAATAACAAGTAGAGCTGTTCTTAAGTATGAATTTTTATTTATACAAACATTATTGGTTACATATGTGCATACATGTTTCGGTTGTACTCTTCACAGAGAGTCAACCTCTTCAGACCAAAGAAGACAGAAGAGGTTGACTCTCTGTGAAAAGTACAACCGAAACATCTATATATATATATATATATATATATATATATATACACACACACACACTACTACTACTAAAATTGAACGTTGTTTGTTATCTTGTATGTTTGTTTGTTTCTGTGCACAATTGATGACGTTGCTAAACAGTATTTATCTACCTCCCACAGCAGTAAAATGTGACACAAGGTCAGAAAGTGGGATTTGATAAGTCAGCACCCTAGAGGAAGAGCACTTATGACCATCAAAAAATGCCTGGGCAGCCCCGTCGGCATTCCCCGGTAGGGGCAACTCAGGCGATTAGCAATAGACTAACCCCTTCTCAAAGGGTGAGAAGGCAAAGCCTGGGAGGGTGAACCTCCTAGAACTTCACAGGACAAACGCATACACTGGTGGAAATCAAGCCCCGAAGGCCAAGACGATACCGGTCTGTAGTATCCATCGGAACAGATACTACATTTTGATCTTAGCCAAAAGGCGAACTAAACGAAGTTGGAATAAACCCGGCAAATCCTTTATAACATCACAAAGAGATGACATCATCCAGTAAAACAGGATGAAGATATCAGCTGGCGCCGCTGGCGGCCGGGAAAAGTGCCACCCAAAACATGTGCGTCACAAATAAACGATATACACATTTAAATTACTTTAAATTTATATTGCGTTAACGTGGAATAACAATAAATAAAAAGCACAAACGAGATTCACAGAGAAAAGTTGTTTTTTTAAGTCGCTTTTTGGAATAAAAGAAAATATATACTTTTAAAAATAGAAATACAAACATTTTTATCAAAATAACTAGCAGGTCTACCCGGTGTTGCCCGGGGCCATAAAACACAAAATAGAAGAGGTTAAAAAGTGTGTGTAACATCTTTATATTAAAACTTCGGTCTCTCTCTCTCTCTCTCTCTCTCTCTCTCTCTCAAACTGTAATCTTACGCTTAGAGCACTACTGAAACCACCCAAATAAAATTAAGGATGCCTCCAGAGCACTACTAAAACCACCATTTACAAGTTTCTTACCCCCACTTCCTAGTCCGAAGAGAAGTTCAAGAAACGGTATATAATTTTGATAGAAAATGCAGAGTGGAAGGAATGCATTAAAATTACATTGTTTTCTTTCTAAATTATGGCTGAAAAACTCGACTCTGCCTGAAGAAAATCTGCTCCAGAGCCCCATTGGGGGGGGGGGGGGGCACTTAAAGATTCAGGAATACTTCCATTATCTTCCCCGGTTAATTGGTCCCCCGATTTATAAAATCGGGGGACTTATGTTTTGAGGCATGCCCGTCCATCCGTTCGAATTTTTCTCCGCAACCATCCATTGAATTTCTCTGAAATTTTGCATGAAGTTGTAACTTTGGTCAGCTTAGAAAGTGACATTCTCCGATTTTTGTAAAAAAAATCTGGTTAGCCCCCCAGGGGGGGGTCAAAAGGCCCCGAAATGGCAAAAAATGATATTTTTTGCCCCATAACTTTTCATCCATCCATCCATTCAATTTCTCTGAAACTTGGCCAAAATGTGGAGGCAATTGTTCCTAATAGAAAATAAGTATCGCTGACCTTGGAAAAAATCTGGTTCGCGCCCCCAGGGGGTCAAAAGCCCCCAAAATGGCAAAAAATGACCCTTTTCTCCCATAACGTTTGATCCATCCATTCAATTTTTCTGAAACTTGGCCAAAATGTAGAGGCAATTGTTCTGGATATAAAATGAGCATCGTTGACCTCAGAAAAATTCTTGTTCGCGCCCCCAGGGAGTCAAGGGGGGGTAAAAAATGCCCCAAATTGCCCAAATTTATTGCATTTTACACTCGCCACATCGAGTCACACACAGAGGGGGACCACGCACGCGCGGCTTGTTTTATATAAGAACATACTTACTAAGATTTGATGTAGATTCTTTAACCTTTTTTTCTATCGGGCACACCCACACAAACATTGAGTTTTATATATATAGATTTCGCCCGTAAACCGTTTTGAATGTATGCTACGAATTTCACACATTTACAATTTTCAAGTGTAAATTGTTTTTCTGTCGTGTTTTTTTGTTTTTTTTAACTGGCTTTAGCTTTTCATAACGTCCGTATTTCAACATATATCAAGCAAAGTCTGTCGCTGTCAACCCCCATTTATTTTTACTATGTTGAATATTCATTTAAACATATACTATTTTTCACAGTAAAACATTATACCGGACGGGTGGGGGTGGATCATAACATTAAATGATAGACTTTAACATTTTTGTTACTAAGTTTTGGGAAAGAAGACTGTTTCAAAAGGCAAGCGAGTGAGAGAGGGATGGGGGAGGCACTACAATTCTTTCTCCTTTCTTCTTTCCTCTTGTGTGCTGGCATCTGTTTACTTAAAAAAAAACTTGTAATTTTTAAGTTCGTTTTTTCCAAAATTGAAAGTTTCACCAACTTTCCGGGCATTAAAACATTATTAAAATTTCACATGTTATATATCAAAATAATTCTGAGACTATATTCTATTAATAAGTAGTGGAGCTTTTTTTACATACCTTATACTTTTTTTTAAGGAATTTCAGTTAAGTTCAATCGGTCGTATTTCCTCTTCAACTGGGTGGAGAAGAAAAATATAAGTTCCTGGTTGTAGTTTAAGGTTTGTTCTGATTGGGTGGAAACTTTCAAGAATATTGATAAAGATTGGCTGCGTTAACTTTGAAAAACAAACTAACGTGTAAAATTGAGTCTCGAAAAAATATTCATACTTCGCATTTTCGGCTGTTTGAAGTAAATACCGTTTTAACTTGCTGTAAAAAATAATTCAATGGATACAAACACATACAAATTACATATTTGAAAAGACTATTTTATTTTATTTCCAACCATATATATATATATATTTTTTTTTTTTTATAATGAAAATCGCTCCAGACAAGACATGAAGCCAATTGATGTAAGGAAAAAAAAAAAAATTACTTCAAGGTCAAAAACTAGCAAACGATAAGTGTTATATGGATAGATTCAGACTGAGAAAGCAGCAATTCTTCCCCCTTTGTCAGAAACATTGGTCATGAAATGTAAGGACTAAAGGCCAAAATAAGGGAAGTGAGAGTTATGAGGTTGCCGAAAGTAAACCCAAGGTTAACTTTCTACTATCTTTGCTTGTGTGAATTAACAATTTCTTTTTTTTTTTTTACCAAAGAGTCACCACCTATCAAGGCCAAAAACCACTCAAGAACAAGGGTCAATGAAATAGATAGATTGATAGTTGAATGATGAATACCATGAGAGGACTTAAAATAATGAACGGAATAAATAAAATTTCATGAGTTATGAGGACAGTTTATGACAAGTGTTTACTGAAATTAGACTTGAAGATGACCATGCTGCAGCCTTCAGGGAAGCAATCTTGGCACAGAAATAAGCAAGAAATTGCGAGTTGAACGAATTAAGGTACGAATTCGTCAATGTTGCACAATAATGGCTGACTGGCTAGGAATGCTAAACACATAAAGAGAAACACATGAAGCGGTCACATAATTGTACTCATACAGAGATGGGGAAAATATTATTCTGTAAGAGAGTTGATTTCTCCTTTTAAAATTCAAGTAAAAACTTAAAAGTTATGTCTATTGCATCATTTGAACTATTATTAGGAAGAAAAAAATCGTGATGCAGCTTTTCAGGTCATTATTTAAATTTTTCTCCATTGTAACAATCGTCCGAGCTGGAATAGCTATTTCTTCAAAGAAACCTAAGCGAAATACATTATTTTCTTGCAAAGAACGTGGTAGAAGGAAGATGAAGACCAATTAGCTAATAATAATAATAATCAAATATTGATATGTCAGATAGAATGTCATTTGGGTCTGACTTTGAAAATCGGACAAAATAATTTTATATTTCATATTTTGTTAATAAATTTAACTATTTGCTGTAGAATGCTTTTTTCTCATTGCTTAAATTCCGGACACCAACATCTTCGTAATCTTATACTGGTGTGGAGATTGCTGATGATTCAAATATATTAATTTTGCTGATGATTCAAATATATTAATTTTGCTGATGATGCAAATATATTAATTTTGCTGATGATTCAAATATATTAATTCTGCAATTGCTCAATTTATCATTTTATTTCTAGTTGTGTTAGATTCTTGTTTATTTGTTTTGTTTTTTTGTTCCCTTACACTTTAGATGTGTGTGTACGTGCGTGCGTTCGTGTGTGCATACCCTTGGCATTAAATGCAAGGCTAAATTTATCCGGAACAAGTTTGTAAGAGATTGGCATTTATCCTAAATTAAGCCTATAATCATTGGGCAACAAATAGAAACAATGAAAGCAAGTTGCAACTGTTAATATTTGTGACGAAATTGCTGTAGAGTTAGCCAACTCATAGCACGGCTAAACAAATGTTTGCTACAGTGAAGTCCACTTATTGCAATGATTGATGTTATTATCAACAGAATTCTCATATACAAAAATTAATAGGTCCCAAAACACTGAGATTTAATTGAAAAATAACCCATTTATTACGACGACGACGACGATGACGACGACAAGCAGAGCTTGTAGAAATTCCAGTTATTTAGAGAAAATTGTTTTCCAATTTTATTTACTTATTTATATTTTTCATCAGAAATGATAATAATTTATTTCTGAAAAATTAAATTACTGACATAATTCTGTGATTTTATATAAATATTTGTGTGAACATTGGTGGAGCATAATTTTTTTTTCTGCTACTTTTTATGGCGGGTGTACGCTAGCAATTATATATATTAGATAAACAAAACAAAACAGAAAAAGAAAACAAGTATACTAATGAAAATTGTTTGTTGCTAGTCAAAATTGTAAAATTAAATTATCATACGAAAAAAATGTCAAAATTGTAAAACTAAATTATTATACAAAAAAATGTCAAAATTGTAAAACTAAATTATCATACGAAAAAAATGTCAAAATTGTAAAATTAAATTATTATATAAAAAAATGTCAAAATTGTAAAACTAAATTATTATACAAAAAAATGTAAAAATTGTAAAACTAAATTATTATACGAAAAAAATGTCAAAATTGTAAAACTAAATTATTATACGAAAAAAATGTCAAAATTGTAAAACTAAATTATTATACAAAAAAATGTCAAAATTGTAAAACTAAATTATTATACAAAAAAATGTCAAAATTGTAAAACTAAATTATTATACGAAAAAAATGTCAAAATTGTAAAACTAAATTATTATACGAAAAAAATGTCAAAATTGTAAAACTAAATTATTATACAAAAAAATGTCAAAATTGTAAAACTAAATTATTATACAAAAAAATGTCAAAATTGTAAAACTAAATTATCATACGAAAAAAATGTCAAAATTGTAAAATTAAATTATCATACGAAAAAAATGTCAAAATTGTAAAACTAAATTATTATACAAAAAAATGTCAAAATTGTAAAACTAAATTATTATACAAAAAAATGTCAGAATTGTAATACTAAATTATTATACGAAAAAAATGTCAAAATTGTAATACTAAATTATTATACAAAAAAATGTCAAAATTGTAAAACTAAATTATTATACGAAAAAAATGTCAAAATTGTAAAACTAAATTATTATACGAAAAAAATGTCAAAATTGTAAAACTAAATTATTATACAAAAAAATGTCAAAATTGTAAAACTAAATTATTATACAAAAAAATGTCAAAATTGTAAAACTAAATTATCATACGAAAAAAATGTCAAAATTGTAAAATTAAATTATTATATAAAAAAATGTCAAAATTGTAAAATTAAATTATTATATAAAAAAATGTCAAAATTGTAAAACTAAATTATCATACGAAAAAAATGTCAAAATTGTAAAATTAAATTATTATACAAAAAAATGTCAAAATTGTAAAACTAAATTATACAAAAAAAATGTCAAAATTGTAAAATTAAATTATTATATAAAAAAATGTCAAAATTGTAAAACTAAATTATTATACAAAAAAATGTCAAAATTGTAAAACTAAATTATTATACAAAAAAATGTCAAAATTGTAAAATTAAATTATTATATAAAAAAATGTCAAAATTGTAAAACTAAATTATTATATAAAAAAATGTCAAAATTGTAAAACTAAATTATTATACAAAAAAATGTCAAAATTGTAAAACTAAATTATACAAAAAAAATGTCAAAATTGTAAAACTAAATTATCATACGAAAAAAATGTCAAAATTGTAAAATTAAATTATTATATAAAAAAATGTCAAAATTGTAAAACTAAATTATTATACAAAAAAATGTCAAAATTGTAAAACTAAATTATTATACAAAAAAATGTCAAAATTGTAAAACTAAATTATTATACAAAAAAATGTCAAAATTGTAAAACTAAATTATCATACGAAAAAAATGTCAAAATTGTAAAATTAAATTATTATATAAAAAAATGTCAAAATTGTAAAACTAAATTATCATACGAAAAAAATGTCAAAATTGTAAAATTAAATTATTATATAAAAAAATGTCAAAATTGTAAAACTAAATTATTATACAAAAAAATGTCAAAATTGTAAAACTAAATTATTATACAAAAAAATGTCAAAATTGTAAAACTAAATTATTATACAAAAAAATGTCAAAATTGTAAAACTAAATTATCATACGAAAAAAATGTCAAAATTGTAAAATTAAATTATTATATAAAAAAATGTCAAAATTGTAAAACTAAATTATCATACGAAAAAAATGTCAAAATTGTAAAATTAAATTATTATATAAAAAAATGTCAAAATTGTAAAACTAAATTATTATACAAAAAAATGTCAAAATTGTAAAACTAAATTATTATACAAAAAAATGTCAAAATTGTAAAACTAAATTATTATACAAAAAAATGTCAAAATTGTAAAACTAAATTATCATACGAAAAAAATGTCAAAATTGTAAAATTAAATTATTATATAAAAAAATGTCAAAATTGTAAAACTAAATTATTATACAAAAAAATGTCAAAATTGTAAAACTAAATTATTATACAAAAAAATGTCAAAATTGTAAAACTAAATTATTATACAAAAAAATGTCAAAATTGTAAAACTAAATTATCATACGAAAAAAATGTCAAAATTGTAAAATTAAATTATTATATAAAAAAATGTCAAAATTGTAAAACTAAATTATTATACAAAAAAATGTCAAAATTGTAAAACTAAATTATTATACAAAAAAATGTCAAAATTGTAAAACTAAATTATTATACAAAAAAATGTCAAAATTGTAAAACTAAATTATCATACGAAAAAAATGTCAAAATTGTAAAATTAAATTATTATATAAAAAAATGTCAAAATTGTAAAACTAAATTATCATACGAAAAAAATGTCAAAATTGTAAAATTAAATTATTATATAAAAAAATGTCAAAATTGTAAAACTAAATTATTATACAAAAAAATGTCAAAATTGTAAAACTAAATTATTATACAAAAAAATGTCAAAATTGTAAAACTAAATTATTATACAAAAAAATGTCAAAATTGTAAAACTAAATTATCATACGAAAAAAATGTCAAAATTGTAAAATTAAATTATTATATAAAAAAATGTCAAAATTGTAAAACTAAATTATTATACAAAAAAATGTCAAAATTGTAAAACTAAATTATTATACAAAAAAATGTCAAAATTGTAAAACTAAATTATTATACAAAAAAATGTCAAAATTGTAAAACTAAATTATCATACGAAAAAAATGTCAAAATTGTAAAATTAAATTATTATATAAAAAAATGTCAAAATTGTAAAACTAAATTATTATACAAAAAAATGTCAAAATTGTAAAACTAAATTATTATACAAAAAAATGTCAAAATTGTAAAACTAAATTATTATACAAAAAAATGTCAAAATTGTAAAACTAAATTATCATACGAAAAAAATGTCAAAATTGTAAAATTAAATTATTATATAAAAAAATGTCAAAATTGTAAAACTAAATTATTATACAAAAAAATGTCAAAATTGTAAAACTAAATTATTATACAAAAAAATGTCAAAATTGTAATACTAAATTATTATACAAAAAAAATATCAAAATTGTAAAACTAAATTATTATACAAAAAAAATATCAAAATTGTAAAACTAAATTATTATACGAAAAAATGTAAAAATTGTAAAACTAAATTATTATACAAAAAAAAATGTCAGAATTGTAATACTAAATTATTATACAAAAAAAATGTAAAAATTGTAAAACTAAATTATTATACAAAAAAATGTAAAAATTGTAAAACTAAATTATTTTACAAAATAATGTCAAAATTATAGAACTAAATTATTATACAAAAAAATGTCAAAATTGTAAAACTAAATTATTATGCAAAAAAAATGTCAAAATTGTAAAACTAAATTATTATACGAAAAAAATGTCAAAATTGTAAAACTAAATTATTATACAAAAAAAATGTAATAAATAAAATATAACATCCACTTAATGGAGGCTAGAATTGACAATATGCTTGCAAAGATTTTAATTTTAAAATATAAAAACTCCTTGAACTTATTTTCAGCAATGGCCAGTTACTGTCATTAACAAAACAATCGTATTAATTAAAAACAATCTTTGTTATTTATATATTTTTAATTCAAGTGGGAGTTTGTGTGAAGACAGCATTTCATGAAATGTTCAGCAAGAAACAAAAGACGTGTCAAACCTTTTATGGTGTCGTATAATTAGAATTCACAATGTCCCTTTGCCAAAATGGTTGTAATGTGGAAGGCGTAAGTTTGGAGAATCCAGTTGATTTAACTTCCCATCTGAAAACAAAAGAAAAACATTGGAAAAAAACAAAACAAATTAGACTTTAGTAAAAGAAAAAGAAAGCCTATTTCATAACTATTTTAAATCATCGCCGTAAAAACTTTTATTTTATTATATCTGTCGGTATACAATTATTTTTAAGTGTATATGAATATATATTTTTATGCATAAATTAGATTTGCAAGAAAGATTTTTTTTTTGATTTTTGATTTTATTTATGTTAAATTTATTATTTTAACAGAATAATTTTTTATTCAATCACAAATAAAAAATAAGGGCTCTTGTATAGATCGAGTACACGAGCGAAATTTATTTTAGAAGAGTTGCATGACTTCTTATTTAAAAAAATGGATATTTTCCATTTTCGGAGACATTGCGTACTAAAAAAAGAGAGTTATCTGCCCCTTACACATTGGAACTCTTCTAAAATAAAATTCGTTCGTGTACGCGATCTATACAAGATCCAAAATAAGATCCAAATATATTACACTGATCCATTCGGAGAAAAATCAAACTATAAGATTAATAATTCAATAAATAATTAATAAATCCCTTATTCGTCACTTGGACTAAAAAACTAACTATTAACAAACACACAATTAGATTGTTTTAATCTATTATTATGCTAAAGCTGGTTCAATCAACGTTTGCTTCCCTAAGTCTGTTTTTCTATAATTTTTATAAATGATAAAAATATATAAAATATTCCTCGGTTTTGGGATTCAGTTATGTTTGGAAAAAAACAGAATTTTTTATTTTTTTTATTCTTCTAATTAGCTGTAATTTGCAATTAACTCACCAAGTTAACCCATCTCTTACTAATTTTTCAACTTCTCTCACTATATGTTGTGCGACACTCCCTTCACTCATATTTTATACAGTGTCTATCACTCTTGCTTCTGTCTGTCTGTCTCTCTATTTATTAACAGGTTATAAAACTAAAACAGAAAATTGGAATAGTCCATTATAAACAGGGAATATCACCACAAATATTAATACTGCTTAATTCATAGCTGGAGAGAAAAGGGAGATATAGCAGACAAGAAAGATTAATTTTGAATTAAAAAAAAAAATAACTGTTTGATCAAACTCACTTTTTCCTGATTCAAACAATAAAATCCGAGTTCTATGTGTGACCCGATGAGTCACACCCATTCTATTACAGCAATACAGTCTTTTAACAAATTATCTAATCAAAGTAAAAATAGCACGAGTATAGAAAATGTTATGGTTAAATTCAATTAATTTAGAAATAATAGTAAAAGAATGACATTAAAAAGCACATGTTTGGAGTCCATCAGATGAAATATTTAAGCGAATTTAACCTGTATATTCCTATTATATATTCTGGGAGATTGCAGATATTCGTATGATTAAAATAAGAATTGCCAAACGAGGCAGAAAACTTAAATATAACAATTTTCAAATATCCTAGAAATAATATCCTTTTGCTATGGGAGCTTCAATATATAACCAGTCGAGTTGGGTAAGATGAGAATTTTAGTTTCACTCTCGGTTTCAGGGTTTCTTTTTTTTTTTTTTTTTTTTTAAAACATGATTCACCCCAAACAAGGCAGGCCACCACTGTAGACGTAAGGGGCTGGCTACTGGGGAAAAAGAAAAAGGGAGAAGGTTGGGAGGGGGGTGGGGTCAGCCTAAATTGGGATCTTAGCAGCGAGATGTCTGTTTACATTAGTTTTAAATTTCTGCATGTCAGTACTGTCGGGGAAACAGGGTGCAGGGAGGGAGTTCCAGAGGCCAGCAGTACGAGGAAAGAAGCTATTTGAGTAGAAGACTCTCCAGCATCTGGGGACCTCCACAGTGAATGAATGAGATTCAGTTGATTGTCGAGTTAGTCTAGTGAATTTACGTTGAAGGGGGCACCAGAGTAGCCAACTCATCGGAGCATAATCCATTGAAGTATTTGTAAAACAAACACAAGGATGCTACATTGCGGCGATGGGACAGGGGCTAGAGCTTGGCTGACAGTGAGGGACCTATTAGGTTGGCGACTCTTTTTTGAACCTTGTCAAGGAGGGAGAGACTAGTAGATGATGCACCAGCCCAGATGTGACAACAATACTCCATGCATGGGCGAATGGTGGCTTTGTAGAGATACAGGATAATGTCAGGTGTAAGGAGTTTACTAGCACGGTAGAGGGAGCCAACCTTCTTTCCTTCATATCGCGGTTAATATTGTTTGGTTTTTTTTTTGTATTTTTTTTCTTTCCAAAAAAGTTATTAATTGGTGTGATGATTCGTTAGGATTCCACGGCTTGTTAATTTGATATTATTACAATAAAGAGTTGGTCAATTTGTCACCCAACCATTCTCTTATTTAAGGAGTTAACTGTTAAAAATGAAATACAACCGTCTAAGATTCATGGATTTCATTTCTGACAGTAACTTCTTAAAACAGTGACCACCAAAAATTTCATGAAAAATAAAACTTTGAATCTTTGAATATATAAATCATTATTTTCCTAACGCCAATCACATATCTATACGTAATGCCCCTTAACTAGGAACAATTTTATAGTTCTTCAGAGATTAAAGTTTATGATTGTAGGAGGGGGGGGGGGTAAATAAGTTTATTTTGTAAGGACAAGTCTAAGTATATATCTATCTGCCTCCTGCAGTAAAATTAGACATTGGGTCGATTTAACGTGGGAATCCAGTTCCCCCAAAAGGATGGCACTCTGGATGAGTGCAAAATTTGCTCTGATCGAACCTGTCAGCAAAGCCTGGCAGAAGCGCCTCAGGCAATCGCCATTAAACCAATCTCTCTCTCAAAGGAAAAGGACATGCCTGGAAGAATGACCTAAAGACCAAACCAGAAAATTACTCTACTCTGAAATAGGCCTGTTTAAAATTAAGGTACTTATAAGAATGCGTATCCAGAGCATTTCAGTACTTATGTAGTCAGTCCCGAGTATTGACATCAGCTCTGGAAATGGCCGAAGCAATTTATGATTTGAAAGCTGTGAAAAAAAATGTAAAAGGCAGATGATATTAAGCAATGCGCAGGGTTAAGTTAGGGTTTAAAAATTTTTTTAATCCTTCAAAAAAGATAAAGTTGAAAATACTTCCTTAAAATTAAAACTTCCTTAACAAAATTTTTTAATCCTTCAAAAAAGATAAAGTTGAAAAAACTTCCTTAACAAAATTTTTTAATCCTTCAAAAAAGATAAAGTTGAAAAAACTTCCTTAACAAAATTTTTTAATCCTTCAAAAAAGATAAAGTTGAAAAAACTTCCATAACAAAATTTTTTAATCCTTCAAGAAAGATAAAGTTGAAAAAACTTCCTTAACAAAATTTTTTAATCCTTCAAAAAAGATAAAGTTAAAAAAACTTCCTTAACAAAATTTTTTTAATCCTTCTAGAAAGATAAAGTTGAAAAAACTTAACAAAAATTTTTCTTTTAAAAAGGTTGCTTTCAAATCGTAAACTGGTTCATCCACTTCTGAGACTGACTTATTAAGTAATGAAATCCTCTGATACCCATTCCTTACAAGCACCAAAATTAAATGTATGTCATGTGTGTATACATATGTTCATTTATTTCCGGTAGACATAATGTTGCAAGGTTGGTGTAACATTTATTGAAACTGCTTTCATCTAGCTCTTTTTTCTTTGAAAGAATATATATATATATATATGCCTCCTTACAATTTCCCCCTCTCTCTATATATATATTGCTCTCTTTCCCCCCTCTCTGTATTGCCTTCTGTTATAAATCGTGTAACCTCCTCTCTAAAATTATAGATTAAATGTTTCCAATCTCCCCCTCAAATAACTCATTTCCCCCTCTCTCAAAATATGTATTAGATATGTTGTCGCTCTCTCTCTATATAGGTATATTGAATTTGTGAGTGTGAATTTCTCTTTTCTCATTTTCAAAAATGTAGTCACCTTACTTGGATGCTTGACGATACCAGAACGTTGAAATAAATTAGTGATTATGTGATTCTGTGTTAATTTATTTATATATATATATATATATATATATATATATATATATATATACACTCTCAAACTGAATTAAACCAATCTATTTCCTACCAACATGCTGATGTCATTTCGTATTTCCTTATTTTTCATTAAAAAATATTTCATTGCTAAAATGTAAACAAATAGATTCGGGAGATTTATTATTATCTATTCTAATAAAGTAATCGCCATTAAAGTGTTGTACTACTTGGTGTTGCCCAGGCGATGGGGTAACAATAAATGTTTGAATCTAACAACAATAGATTGCCTACTGTCCTCACTCGGGGTTAAATTTTATTTAAATAAACAAAAACAAATACATACGTTAAATCTTACATAAATAAAACATTTGTCTCTATGGAGATTAATGACTACTAGCGGGACCCGTGTAAATTACACGAAATGATGTTTTTAATACTAATTATCTTGATCCTAACCTATACATGTTTGAATAAAATATGATAAGATTTGGACTTGTATATTTATTTTTAAAAAATGAACAATACATGAAACAATTTACAAAACTTCTTTATATACAATATTTCTAGTGAAGGTAATATTTCGACGACTAAACCTTACTTTGTAAATGTTTTCGATTAAATTAAATTTGGTTCCAATTCATGAATATTTATTTACTCCTCTCCAGGAGTTAGGCACAAGGCCAGTTTTATCTTACTCCCACAAGTAAGATGTGACCCATGGTCAGGTCGGGAAAGTGGGGTTGGAAAAGCCAGCGCTCGAGAAGGTGAGCACTCTGGCCATTTAAAATTGCCTGGGAAGCCCCGTTGGCATTCCCCAGTAGGGGCGCCCCTGGCAGTAAGCAATAAACTTACTCCAAGACAATACCAGTATATGGAGTGCCGTATCCATCGGAACAGATACTACCCTTTGATCTTAACCAAATGACCAAGCCAATTCATGAGTAGCATACAAAGATTCGGAAGGTCTTTGCTTTTGATGTAAGCATGACACACAAAATCACACACGCTATTGTATTAATATGTGTCTTCCCGGTCATCCCCTCCCTACCTCTCTTCCCCTTCCCCTCGAAATGTAGAAAAAAAATCTTAGAGGTTGGTTGGGATCGAACTATAAACCAGTCGGACCGAAGTCAAAAATACTACGTCGCTAACCGTTGCGCCAAAGGGAAATACTTGTACATGTTTCGAAAATTAGGCGAGTTGAATGTTTTTCAAAATCTAGGTGCGGCACGCATGCGCAGAGCTTTTGCCGGAAGCGTGACACACGAACACACACGCTATCGTATTAATATATAGATTTTAGTCACGTAAATTATTTAGAATTACACGTATTTCAGCATTTGTCTGAATTGAAAACATTTTATGGAAATTGTCTAAATTATAATTGGTGTCGACTATTTATTTGTTGTTAAATTTAAATATGAAAGTCAGAGTAGAATTCACCTGTGACTGAGGCAATTTGTAATTATTTTTGCAATCCACAAATCCTCTTTTTAGGGATCTGTATGTTGCTCACAGTAAATATACCAATGCTGTATCCAAGTTTAGCTTGTTTGATGTGTTTTTGTTGTAAACTATTCAGGTAAAATGTGGGTGCTTGTTGCTTAAATTACCGAAAAAAAGATTTATTTCTCTTTTACTGTTTGAGAGGTAAATAAGGGGCAGTAACTGATCAATAGTTGTTATTACATCTAACATAATTTACAGAAAATTAAATAGTAATAAATGAACAACAAAGTATACAGCAATGGAAAATTTTAAAATTTATTATAATTTATTGTGTTTAAACTTGAGTTTTTTACTGAATGAAATTCAGCAATTTGTTTACAAAGTTAGGGGTTGGGGGTTGGGTTTGGGGTTGGGGTTCCACAATTGCAGGTTTCTTCTGCCAGAAATAAATCTATGAGCTTGCAAGAAATCGATCTGTTTTGCTTTTTCTGAAGTAAAATAAAGTATGTCTTCAAACTGGAACAAATTAAGATCCATGATCGCAATTTAAGAGAAAGTCAGGCTTGTTAGAAATTAAAGAGAAAATCTGGCTCAAAATTATAATTAAGAGTTACTGCCCCTTATTTACCTCTCAAACAGTAAAAGACAAATAAATCTTTTTTTCGGTAATTTAAGCAACAAGCACCAAAATTTGTTTCATTGATCTGATAAATATTTAACTGACAATTATTTTTACACAGTTGCAATGTCTGTGTTATGAAAAAGAAGTCAACATTAATAATCGCCTCAGTTGTTAAATATGAGTTGTTTATAGTTATCAAAGAACCATGTTGTTTAACTATCAAATGAGTCTTAAATGAGGTCAAGTTTATTAGCCACCGGTTGTGGCATCACCTGATGTGATAGTAAAATTTCAAACCTAACAGAGATTTCCAATTTGTTTCCACCTGTTTCTAGATGGGGAAGGCAATAATATTTTTAACTGTTATTTATTAGTAATAAATGAATGAATGTATTTCTGCTGATAAGAAATGTGGTGTTCATTTTAATTTACATTTGCTGCTGATAGCAAAGATGGCATCCATCTTAAAAGTATTCCTAGTCGGATAAAGTATTTCAGAAAGGAATTAAAGCGAACTACAGTTTATTAAATAAAAGAACATGGAGGCACAATCCACAAGAATTAAATAGTGATTTTGTATTTATTTTGTATTTATCGATGACAAACGTTGAGAATCTCACTGACTTCATTTTATGATAAAGATTTTTGTCAATCTTTTCTCCTATTGGAATTTATTAACCCCCCCCCCCTCACTGACTGGCTGCAGCCTTGTCTCTTAAGGGTCTCACGGATTGGCTGTCAGGCATCCCAACCCCTACTCCCTTAGGGGTCCCGTGAGTCAGCCCATAAAAAACGCTTATACGCTGTGTCCCGGCCTCTTTTCGACCCCCCTTTTGAACCTGGTAGGACCGCAACTGGATGCTTCTGAGACAAAGCCCTCAACAGCAGTCGCAGAGAGCTCCACTCCTTCCTGTTACAAACCATCTTGGACTGAAGTGACTACATCTCGACAGGAGCCAGAATGGAGGCAGGCGCACGTGCAACCTGTTACCAGAACTCCCACAAGATAAGTTCGCAAAGCACGTTTTCGCAAACCTATTTAACTTCCTCCTTTCTGAACTTTGAACTCACCATTTGTTGTATATATTTGCCCTCATGTTTTCTCACAAGTAAAACGGTTTTAAACTTATATACGATTGTTGTTGTGTTCCTTCTCACAAAAGCTGTTGCCCTGTTTCTATTTTGCACTTATCTACATAATTGTTACTGCATTCTCTCGTGCAAGAATTGAACTTTCTTCCAGGGATATTTAATCCCAACACTCTTACCAATAGTAGAAATATTGAAAAAAATTCATTTTATTAAAATCTAAACTTTGAATATGTCCGTTTGATAATAGTAGAACTATATCGAACAGTTTCGGTTTTGAACAAAAAAATTGGTTAATTTTCCGTTTTTTTTGGGGGGGGGGTTCTTTCGTTAAAATCACTCATCTCTAATAAGAATATCCTTTTGGAGAATATATAAAATGATATTTTATTACAGTAATATGATTATATTATGATATAATTTTATAATAATATCCTTTTATATCAAAGCATAAAACTTAGTAACATATTATAATTGATATTACACATATATATACTAGCTGTAGCCATGATCCGTTTGGTCACAACCACTAAAGAATTCATAAACTGCGACATATCTGTCAAGACATTCTTTTCGCGTATCTAAAAATAAATTTCTTTACTGCTATATTATCTATATATTAATACGATAGCGTGTGTGTTCGTGTGTCACATTTCCGGCAAAAACTCTGCGCATGCGTGCCGCACCTAGATTTTGAAAAACATGCAACTAGCATAAGTTTCGAAACATTTTCAATTATTTCCCTTTGGCGCAACCGTTAGCGACGTACTACTTTTGACTTCGGCCCGACTGGTTTATAGTTCGATCCCAACCAACCTCTAAGATTTTTTTTCTACATTTCGAGGGGAAGGGGAAGAAATAATACATTTTTTTTATCACCTGGTTAAAAAGTACTTTTTTGTGTTCCTCAAAACTTAAAACTATTTTTTGTTTTTTTATCTTGGTGTTTTTAAGGGCATTGTCTATTTAATTACCCTACTTTTTAAGCAGTTAACGTATCATTGGTATTTCTTAAAACGTGAAAACCATTTATTTCCTTTCTTTTTGGTTGTAGAGAGAGCCAGTATTATTTATTTATTTTTCTTTCTTTTGAACGGATGACATATCAACCTTTTTTACTAGATATGCGCAGTGTCCATCGTACACGAGTTACTATTTAAAAAAATTATTTCACTCTTATCCAGAATGGGGGGGGGCTCATAATAAAGCAAGCGTAACTTACTAACAAATAGAGGGTGCTTTGTTACATTAGGACCCGTACTGAAAACATCATTTCGTGTAATTTACACGGGTTCCGCTAGTCCTTATTATTTTTTTAATTATTCTTATATAGAAGTAAAGAGACTTATTTTGCCATCTAATTTACATACTTGTTTGTGGTGTGTACAGAATCACTCTTCTCTAAATGCTCACAGAGGCATTAAGAAATATTAGATAGTGATGGAATCAAGGGAGGGAGAGAGAAATACATACATAGCTAAGAGGGAGATAGGTTACTTCTTCAGTCATTTATAAATTACGGCTAATCAAGACAAATATTTTTTTCAAACATAACTCAATCCCAGAACTAAATTATATTTTAGTATGTATTTTATATTATTAAAGTATATAGGGAAAAAAACGTTGATTAACTCAGACTTAGTAGAATGATAGATACAGGACACATTATATATTGTTCTAAATATCGGCGTGCTACAGACAAAATATCTTCAGCTTTATAAAGTTAGGCATGTTTATATGTATATATGTATAGGATTCACTCCTAAACTAATTAACCGACCATTAGGAATTTTAGAACACAGTTACTAGGGGTAAGGAGTCGTAATTTGGGTTTTATTTAATGTTTAATTTAGTTTTATGCAAAGGGGATAAAAAAAAGAAGCCCTTCATGAGAATTCAGATACCTCCAATTTTGTGTAATTTTAACCATAGATATTAGACATCAATTAATAAATCTTCCCCAAATTTCAGTTTCTTTCAAGTATGGGCACAACCTCCCATTTGAAAATTTAAATATATCGGACACGAATTAAGCAAACTTTCCTGAATTTCAATTTCTTCTTAAACTTAAGCCTTAAATTTGAGATATTTTCTAGGATCAAATTTGAGACATTTTCTAGGATCAAATTTGAGACATTTTCTAGGATCAAATTTGAGACATTTTCTAGGATCAAAATCATGTAATGGATTTTGATCAAAATTGGAATAAGGATTCTAGACATTAAGGTTTATTATCATTATATCTTGATTTTAATCTTCATAAGGGGACATAAAAGTGGTGCAAAACTTCTGTTTGAGGAATTCATTTTACTCGTCCTGGTATGAGTATTCTTCATAAATATATAAAGATTATACATGGCACATTTTTATGATAGATATTATATTCTTCTAAATGTTAACTCAAAGTCGAAAGAACCTGACATTTGCTGCTGGGAAACAACATTCATGTAATTTGCTGTATAATGAGCCAATAATCAACACAATTTAGATTCCATGTGAGCCCAGCGGAATATATCCACTGCAATTTATGAACACTCAGTCCAAATGAAATAAAAAGATAAACAAAATGTGGAATATAAAAGTCAATAATTATAGTTTCTAAAACAGAACTTTCGCATAAGCAATGTTATTGCATATAGAAATTCCACAGTGATTTCTACATCAATCTGTATAATTTACAGTTAATAATAATAATCCTTTTGAAATAATAAATGTCTGTAAGGGTCAGTATTGACAATGTCTCTTTCTTCGACTGTAAAAATAATTCTCATTGTCAGTTAAATATTCTTTAAATAAATAAATAAAACGAATATGTCTCTTTATTTATTTAAAATTGTAGCAATTTAATTTTTTTTTTAAATAATAAATATATTGTCTTCTTACTGTAAAAATAATTGTCAGTTAAATATTCTTCAAATCAATAAAACAAATATAACTTTTTAAAATGTATTTATTTAAAATTGTAGCAATTTAATTTTTTTTTTAAATAATAAATATTCTGTCTTCTTACTGTAAAAATAATTGTCAGTTAAATATTCTTCAAATCAATAAAACAAATATAACTTTTTAAAATGTATTTATTTAAAATTGTAGCAATTTAATTTTTTTTTTAAATAATAAATATTCTGTCTTCTTACTGTAAAAATAATTGTCAGTTAAATATTCTTCAAATCAATAAAACAAATATAACTTTTTAAAATGTATTTATTTAAAATTGCACCGTTTTAGTCGACGGGCTGACATAATTCGATTTTGGAATGATTCATTTTAAAATGGGTAAATCAGAATTTTTTTTACATCAGATTAATCATCAATCGTCATCTTTGCTGATCGGACAATCTCATTTATTTACTATGTGTGAAAGGTGATAATGTACATACGAAACATGAAATGCCTTAGTGTATTATTATATAGATGTATACTATGAGCAAAAATGTTGGCCTTTGGGTGGCTTTTACTCTAAAGCCTGCAAAAAGGCGGTTGGGGTTTTATTTAAGGATCATAATTAGTATTCTTAATTTCATTCTATCTAGTATCCTAAAGGCTCTTTATTACAAATTTCATGAAATCATATTAAATAGTTTTCAGCCTGTCTCTGCTGGCATACTAAAGAAGCTGAGCCGTAATGACAGGGCAATGGTCAGATGGATCTGTTTGGTGAGGCCTGAACAGTACGTTTCTTTTGAATCCCTGCTCTCACAGGTCGACTTGAAAAGCCTTGCGGACATCATGCGGAAGAACAGACTGCGTTGGTTGGGTCACATTGAGTGTAGCGATGGCTGGATTGCTAAAGTCCGACAGTTGAATGTGCCAGCAGAGAACATCACCACTGGCAGACCCAAGTTGACTTGGGAGGACGTAGTCAAACGTGATAGGAAGGCCATGGGTATGGATTCCATCAAGCCTTGCCAAAGACAGTAGTGGAGAGGAAGACTTAGATTTCGAGACTAGACAATCAGGCCCCACCCTCATCAGAGGATTAATTGTGGCCTGATTCAACAAATAAACCGGTTGATGATGATGATGATGATGATGATGATGATGATGATGAAGGATGTAAATTGATAGAAATACAGAATTCAATCAATCGAGATCAAACTGATTTTAGATAATTTTTATCTAACATAAAAAATTATCTTATCGGATTTTAGAATTTAGACCGAAATAACATCAATATTCGATTATACCTAACTATTTAGTCTTTTTCTTTCCTTCCAGCATGTTTCTTTTACAATACCAAAATGTCTTTGGATTCGGTTTTTTTTAAAATATATATTATTCCGGTTAGGAAGATTGTTATGATGGTAAATTAAATAATGAATCAAATACTATAAGAGAGATAAATCTTTGCAGCTTAAAATAAGATTTATCTCCCTTGCATTATTAGAGTTATTATTGAGCATGTCTTTCCATCTCCTTTTCTCTGTCTCCGCTCGATATTCAGAACATTTTATGACTAGTTTGCATGTTCCTCTGTATGTTTCTCGCCTATATGTGACTTACACATCAATGTTTGCAAGGAATACAATGTTTTTGTGTGTTATTATTTTGTGTGGTGTTTATCTTCAGTGAGGAATACAATGTTTTTGTGTGTTATTATTTTGTGTGGTGTTTATCTTCAGTGAGGAATACAATGTTTTTGTGTGTTATTATTTTGTGTGGTGTTTATCTTCAGTGAGGAACACAATGTTTTTGTGTGTTATTATTTTGTGTGGTGTTTATCTTCAGTGAGGAATACAATGTTTTTGTGTGTTATTATTTTGTGTGGTGTTTATCTTCACTGAGGAACACAATGTTTTTGTGTGTTATTATTTTGTGTGGTGTTTATCTTCAGTAAGGAATACAATGTTTTTGTGTGTTATTATTTTGTGTGGTGTTTATCTTCAGAAGGGATTCAATGTTTTTGTGTGTTATTATTTTGTGTGGTGTTTATCTTCAGTGAGGAACACAATGTTTTTGTGTGTTATTATTTTGTGTGGTGTTTATCTTCAGTAAGGAATACAATGTTTTTGTGTGTTATTATTTTGTGTGGTGTTTTTCTTCAGTGAGGAATACAATGTTTTAGTGTGTTATTATTTTGTGTGGTGTTTATCTTCAGTGAGGAATACAATGTTTTTGTGTGTTATTATTTTGTGTGGTGTTTATCTTCAGTGAGGAATACAATGTTTTTGTGTGTTATTATTTTGTGTGGTGTTTATCTTCAGTGAGGAATACAATGTTTTTGTGTGTTATTATTTTGTGTGGTGTTTATCTTCAGTGAGGCAGCCATCTTGGACGTTTTCTTTCCCTGAGACAGACTGAACTTTTATTTTATTTTTTGTCCCGCCTTCCTATAAATTCTCTGTCCTCACCTTCGGATATCAACATACAACAGATAGCCTTAGATCAGCCACGTCCAGACACTTTGGATCTGTCGTTTTGCAACTTGCAAATTCACATACCTGCCCGTGCCCACTTCGGACACGCAGATCATCTGTGACACCTCCACAGATGCACAACATTATCCATTTGTTCCACTGACTCATCGTAGGGCTGTCTTTGATACCCTTCACAACTTGGCACACCCTGGACAAAGCCAAAGTGAAGCTGATTTTGGCTAAATTTTTCTGGCCGAGTATGAGGTGCGACATCACTGCCTGGACACGTTCTTGCGTATCCTGCCAAAAGTCAAAGGTGCACAAGCATATTTGTGCACATCTTGGAACATTCAGCACTCCAGATGCTTGGTTCAACCATGTTCGTATTGATCTGGTTGGACCATTGCCGATCAGTCAGGGATTTACTTATCTACTGACCTGTATAGACCGCTTCACACAGTGGCCTGAAGCCATTACCCTAAACGACATTTCGGCTGAATCCGTAGCACAAGCATATCGGGATGGATATTGTGTTACGGAGTTCCAACAATGATTACCACCGACCATAGTGGGCAGTTTGAATCTCACCTATTCAAGGAACTTTCCAAGATTTTAGAGATTAAGTGTATCCGTACGACCAGCTATCATCCAGCTTCCAACGGGATGATAGAACGCTTCCATCACCAATTGAAAGCCACATTGCGTGCTTATCCTGACCAACAGCGATGGAGCGAGTATGTACCAATAGTCCTTCTTCACTGTCACGTTCAAAGAGGACCTCGGATACTCTCCAGGAGTACCTCTATCTTTGCAGGGTCAGATGCTGATCCCAATAAATTCAATCGCAACAGATCCAGCTCTGTACATAAACAGACTGCGAGCTTACTTTAATGAGCTCCCACCTATGCACCCTAGGCAACAGACCATTAAATCTTCGGTCCCGAAAGACATTCTGTCATGGACTCATGTTTTTATTAGAAAAGACTCTGTGAAAGCCCCTCTAACTCCACCTTACACTGGTCCTTATCGCGTGCTTTCATGCACTGACAAACTTTTCACCCTTGCCATTGGTGTAAAAAAAAAAGACACTGTATCGATTGACAGGGTAAAAAGAGGCTTTCTAGACACAAAAACACCTGAGCCCTATATTCCCCCTACTGTGCATCAAACAGCTTTAACTACACCTGTACTGTTGGAAACCCCTAAAGATACATATGTCACAACCACACGTAGTAGTCAGCGAGTATATTGGCCCAAAAAACTGTAGGACTCTATATATATATAGATAGATAGATAGAAGGATAAAAAGGAATTAGAAAAGCGACGGAGGCCGATCTTTTTTCAATTCAGTTGCTACATGCAAGGTATATTCTGCAAAAAAACAATTTATTTAATTAATTTTTTCCTTAAGCCAGGCTTTTCAAAGATCAAAATCTTATCATCAGAGGAAATTGCTGGGATAGATAAGTTGGCGAAAAGCCAAGATTTAAAATCTGAAAAAGTAAAACAAAGATTGTGGGGAAAAAAACGAGACAAAAAGCTGCTCGAATGCAAGCAAGTGTCCGATTGTAAAAAAATCCGGTGTCACAAAGTCCTGCGGAGAAAGTGGTTTGTAGGTAGGCCGTTAGAAGGCACGAGAAATAAATTGAGAGGTTTCATCCTTCTATCTATCTATCTGCTCTATCCGGTATATTGAGCTGTATACTTTACACAATAGGTTTTAACTTTCCTAAAAGTTTGCTTTTAGTTCTCTACTTTATATATATATATATATATATATATATATATATATATATATATATATATATATATATAATGAATCCTTGTACTCTATTGTACAATTACTGCTTTTCACGAAAAATACTTTGCAGAAAAGACAAACATTTTTCAAAAAAATACTTTTTGCTGAAAAGCTAAAAACATTTTTCCCCAAATTACTTTTCACTGAAAAGCAAGAACAGTTTTTCAGCTAAGAACTCACTGAAAACTAAAAGACACTTTTCCAAAAATACTTTTTGCAGAAAAGACAAACATTGAACACTTCTTGTTTTGACCAAACAAAACTAGTTTTACAAAAATATAAAAACATTTAAAAAAAAAAAAAAATCTGTAAACTGAATTGACACATTTGTATTTTTGTCCTCACAACTGCTATATTTAGCAAAGGACTATCTTTTTCTCTGTCGGCTTTCCGCCTAAGCAGGAGGTGATGTAGCAGTCATAAACAAAGACCCCGTTAAGCGATCTGTCTACACACTAACCAATCAGCATACAGGGTGTATTGATTCCATCTGTCCACTGAAGAACTATTTCATCCTCTTTGGGAATTACAGTCGGTCAGCAGAGAGACATTTGCCAGCAACAAAGAAACACGTCTACATTCTCTCTCCTGCCCTTTGGCCACTGGACGCTCCAGCACCTACTATTATCGCCTGAAGATATCTGCTGACAGACCATCGGCAGCCCAAAGAACTTTCCTAACTTGGACACTGTCCAACTTCTTTTACCTATACCATACGGCGTAGGTAACTTTATTTAATAATAGCTAACTATTTGTTGTTATAAAAATGGTTTTGTTTTTCCTTTCGTGCGAAGGTTTTGTGACTTAAGCATAATATAGGGAGTCCGCATAATCCCCTAAAAATAGTTGAAAACAAAAGGAAAGAAAAGGCCCAGAGAATAAGGATAAGCAGCTAGATACGAGGCGTTGGAAAAAACAGATTGCTATGTAGCGATATAAACTGCGTACCAATGGACGGACAGGCAGAGACTCTTACAGAGATGTGTGGGTGCATATAAAGATTCCATTCCAATCTTAACATGACCGACTGACGGAGCCGCTTAAATAAGATGAAACAATAATTATTAGATAAAATCAGTATAAATATTGAACGAAATCCCATTACCCACCCAACAAACGTGCAAAAATCATACGGAAGTGCAACTTTGACTGTTCATATAAATTTCATTTCAACAGCTAATGCATTAAATCTCATTAATAATATTCCTAACACATCAGAGATCAGGCTAATTTTTTCTTTTAATAGTAAATCAATAAAAATACTCAGATTAAGACCATGTAAAAACAGACGGAAACACAATTTGATAATAGGGCAAAAATGGACGAAAAATTAAGTAAAAAGTATACGTTACTGTAATTGCTATAAAACAGTATCCATTACAGCTACAAGCTTGAAACTTCGCCACTTTACTAATTTGGGGATGAGGAATTCAAAAACATGTGTGGCTTCTCTGTATTATCAAAAGTTTTTGTCATAGATCTATTTTAACTTGGGTAAATTTATTCAGTTTTTAACTCGTCAAAAAAGGGCCGACAACAACAAATGAATCCATTCAATCTGTGTATTTAGCGATGAAAATTCTATTTCAAACGGAAGCATTAAGCGTATGTACGGACGGACGGACGGACGGAGAGAGCCTCTTACACAGATACGTAGGTTCTTTTAAAATGAAGAGTAAATAATTCGTCTAAATCACTAAACTAACAAAATGATATAGATTTCCTTATTTCAGCAAAGATATCATTTCCCCCCAAAACAAGATTAACAAATGTTTCTCTTTTTTTTATCTACCAATCTCTCCCCCCCCCTCTTTTTCTCTCTCTCTCTTTCAATTTCTACTGTTTGTTATAAATACAAGTTTTCTTGACCTAATTCCCAAATTGAGGTTTCACTTCCTTGTTCAGTCTTAGCTATCATCTCACCGTAGTAATAATAATGATCGTGCTTTCAAAACTAAAGTCTCATGACCTAATTTTTGGATTGGTCCGATTTCGTTATTTAAGTAAACAAACTCGTAATTCAAGTATTCAACCAATTTATTTTCATTTTGTCTTAAATATTGGACTTTTCAGTTTAGTTCTTGATTGGTCTGCTTTACATTAAACGCTGAAACAAAACACTTTACTATCACAGCCACTGCCAGCCAGCCAGCCAGTTCATGTATCTTCTAAATTCTAGCTCAATTTACCAACATCTATAAAAACATAACTGCCCTCCCTCTGATTTAAGACAAATTCTAGTTAATAACACTAAAATTATACATTCCGAAACCAATTTTTAAAAATTGAAAATACTCGAAGCTATCTACATAAAAACACAACAACCTAAAATTAACAACATCACATATGAAACCAGTGGTGACATTTTAAAATGTTTAACGTAATGCGATTTTGTTCTGTGATGCCATCCAGCGTTGTTGAATTTAAATCGTCATCGATTTCCTGGAACAATACGAAAAAACGTTCTCTGCGCGTTTCTCCGCCGTCTTTTTAAAATTCTCTTCTTTTTCCAGCTTTTTTGTTCATTTGCTTTTGAAACCTGAGGATGATTCGACGAAGAATTGAAAACGTTCGTGAAACCTATGGAACTTATTAATTTTTTTTGATTTTAATACATGAAACAGAACACTTCAAATACACTCCATTTTACAAACTTCAGGTTGAATTTCAGACATTTTGCAAAAGTCTAAGCAAACAGTCTGATGAGGCCACTGTTAGTAGTAGAAATAAATTTATCATTACCTAATTATGAATTTTTGAGTTTTTTCCTACATTTATTTATTAATGTTTGTATTACAGAAGATCAGAACAACATCGGTACCGGCAGTTTCAAATCCTAACAAAGAGGACCTATAAAAGACCTCTTTACCGGACTCTCTTCAGTCTCTGTTCATCTTACTCTCTATCTCTCTCATATATATATATATATATATATATATATATATATATATATGTAACCTCCTAGAAAAACCCGTCTAGTAGAGTACTGTAAGTGTAGTATTAACACAGCATGACGTCACTAGCTTTAAATGCATCGTTCCTTTCATTAAAAAAAGTAGAACGCTCTAGACGTCAAGCCGCCACATAAAGTATTAAAATTATCACCGTTTATTCGCTGTTAAAAATTGGCCGAGTGATTAAGGCGTCGGATTTGAGTTGCAAAAATACTCGTAATCCGGGGTTTCGAATCGCATGACCGGTAGTGAATAGTCATATCTCTATGCTGATGAGTCCCGATTATTAAGGACGAAATGTATACGTACATAGATAATAAACAATAACAAATATTATATATATATATATATATATATATAGTAATCCAGGTAAAGTTTGTATCCACAGGGTAAAAAAATCCAGAGAATTTTTACTGCTCAATAAATAGAGCTATTTATTTACTAGTAATACAGATATAATTTGGCCAACCTCGCATTTGAAAATTCAAATATTTCAGATTTGCATTAAATTTGATCCATAGTCATATAAGACTCCCTCAATTTCAATTTCTAGTTAAGACTCCTTAAGCTTAAAATTAAAATTTTAGACATTCATTAGAATCAAAACCATGTAATGGATTTTGATCAAAAATGGAATAAGAATTCTAGACATAAAGTTTAGTATCATTATATCTTGATTTTAATCTTCGTAAGGGGACATAAAAGTGGTGCAAAAACTGTTCTGTTCGAGGAATTAATTTTACTCATCCTGAGACAGATATTCTTCTGGTTTATAAGAACAAGCGAAGCAATATTATTTGTTTCAAGACCGTAACACTAGGACAATATATGAAAGTAGCTGCACCTACTCGGTGTTGCTCAGGATCTTTATTTTCATTTTTGTTTTATTCCTTTTTTTTTGTTTTTGCTATGCCTTTTATTTCGTTTTACCAAATAATTTTTCGTAAATAGGATTTTTAAAGTCAATTTAATTATTACAGAATTGATTGGTCATTAAATGTTTTTAAAACTATTATTAATTTTGTTACGATAATGTTCTAGTTCTTATAAAATTATAGGATGTAAAGCAGTTTCCAAAACTTTTAATTTGCTAAGAATTTTAAAGCCAGAAGTAACTTTCCATTTGACAGTTTAAATGCTTCCAAATTCCCTTCAAATTTCGAAGAGTCACAAGTGATGCTGTTGTATATTGCTGTTGCACTTAAGAGAGTTGGAGTTGGCAATTTTTGCAAAAAGTATTGTCTCCTCCTTTGAAGGCGTAGTGTAGTATCTGTTCTGTTTTAATAAGACCATCCTTCCAGGCATTATCTCCTCCTTTGGGAAGGGGAAGTAGCATATGTTTATTTACTCCTCGCGGAGTTAGGCACAAGGCCAGTTTTATCTTACTTCCACAAGTAAGATGTGACCCAAGATCGAGTCGAGCAAGTGGGGTTAAAAGCCAGCGCTCGAGAGGTGAGCACTCTGGCCATTTAAAAATTGCCTGGGCAGTCCCGTCGGCATTCCCCGGTAGGGGCGCCTCAGACAGTAAGCAATAAACTTACTCCTCCCCAAAGAGGGGAGGCGAAGCCTGGGAGGGTGGACCTCCTAGTACTGCACAGGACAGGCGTGCAGTATCCATCGGAACAGATACTACACTTTGATCTTAGCCAAAAGGCCGAGATGGGATGCAGAAAAAATTGTCGCAATCAGCTGTTCATTAGCAAACCTAACGCTTATATAAACTATCAAAAATATGCGACTGGAGGAGGAAGCATATTTTTGATAGTTATATTAATAGAGATTAATTTGTGTAAGAAAATCATTCACTTACCAGCCTTTGGCCGCCATCTTGGATTTGCATAAACACATCCATATCGGTAAATTAAAATTGAATTAATTTTTTTTTAAAAGAGGGGGGGGGGGGGGTTATTGAATCCCACCAAACTGAAATCGAATGATTCATGAATCTAGACGAGCATTTTGTAAGTTGTTTACAAGCCAAAGTGTTTGAGAGGTCAAGTCTCTGACTCAGGCTCAGACTCTACAGGAAATGAAGATGTATAAACCGCCAATTTCTTGATACAAAACAAAAGCGTCCTTCCCTTTCATTATAAACTAATTATAATGCGGCAAAACAAAACAAAAAAATGGACATTTTAAAACAAAAACAAACTTGTAAATCAATAATTAAATAGACACGAAGGAGTTTTAATTGCTAGAAATCGAATGAACTGTGCAATCTCATTTTTTGTATCTATTATTATACTAAATGTGAGTTAATAAACTTTGTTTCCCATATACTTTAATAACACAAAATACATGCTAAATATAATTTAGTTCTGGGATTGAGTTATGTTTGAAGAAAGAATTTCTGTTTTAATTGTTCTAATTAACCATAATTCATCACCCATCACTCACTTAGCTATCTATGTATTTCTAACCCCCCCCCTCAACTATGTTGATTTAACCACCTTCTAATATTTCTTTATATCTCTGTGAGCATTTAGAGAAAGAGTGACTCTCTTTTTTCAGTGCTGCCATCTAATTTACATAATGTGTCTGTACACACCACAAACACAGATGTAAATTAGATGGCAAGGTATTAAAATCTCTTTACCTCTATATTACCCATAAGGATAATATAGAAGCAAATAGCTTTATTATTTTAAGTTATGCAAGAAGAATGTCTTAAAAGATATGACGTCACAGTTCATGAATTTTTGAATGAAATCAAAGTATAATAAATAAATAGTGGCAGTGACCCAAGGAGTTACAGGTACACTCTATGACAAATTTATTTCAACTTCGATTGTTCAATGCAAGGTGTACTCGGTAAAAACATGTTTATTATTCTTTCCTTAAGCCAAGGTTTTTCAAAGATTAAAATCTTATCATCAGAGGAGTTACATAGATAAGTTGGCAGTGGAAAAGCCAAAATTCAAAATTTGAAAAAATATTAAGTAATGGAGAGTGAGAATGTGCGTGTAAAAAGATATGGGGTCTGTCCAGTTGGTGAATGTCCGTTGATAAGGTGTCCAGTGAAAGGAGATTTTAAGATGGAAAAAGGGGGTTTCGTGAAAGCAGCGTTGAAAAAGTTCAAGAATGAGGTAAATCCAATAGAAAGATGTTTAGTTCAATCGTAGGTGGAACGCATATATATATACAGGGTGGGCCAAAATAAGGGTCCTATCTTTAAATTTGAATAACTTGAATTTGAATAACTTCCACAAAATAAAAGTTAAACTCACCAAACTTTATGTGTGTGTAGACTGACCCTTCCGAGATTTTTTGAAATAAACAAAACAAATTTTAGCCGAAAAACACTTCTTTAAAACTTACAAAAACTAAAGTATTGTTTTTTACACTGTTTTGAGTTTTTTAAGCAAAAATAATGTTTTCTAAATGAGGGTACGTTCCTTAGGGCTAATACGGCTCATGCTTGCTTCGGAAGGGGTCCTTTACTTATTCTAAAAAAAAAAATTTAAAAAAAAAAAAAAAAAAAAATTAATAAATAAAAAAGTTATGAATTTTTAAAAATAGGACCCTTATTTTGGCCCACCCTGTATATATATATATATATATATATATATATATATATATAATTATTATATATTATATACATATAATATAATAATATAATTATCACTTTCTTGGAACCCTTAATTTGTCATTCTAATATCGAACATTTAGTGAGTTTTTTCTGCATTTTCTATGATTTGTCTGTTTGATCATTTTAATTTTACTTACAGCGATTTCACGCTGGACTTTTCTTAACTGTCATCCATTTAATCAATTGTAAATTACACGAAATGATGTTTCCAATACTAATTATCTTTTTCCTAACCTATACATGTTTGAATAAAATATGATAAGATTTGACTTGTATATTTATTTTTAAAAAATGAACAATACATGAAACAATTTACAAAACTTCTTTATATACAATATTTCAGTGAAGGTAGTTCCTCTTCTCTGGCCATGAGTAGAATTATTCTGAGGACAAACTTTCACTCTTACACTGTTCATAGACCTTGCTCTTGAGAAGGCTACATAAAGTTGTCCATGAGTAAAGCAAGGTTGTGGTAGGTAGATCCCAACCTTATTGAAAGTCTGTCCTTCAGCTTTATTAATGGTCATGCATGAGTAGCATACAAAGATTCGGAAGGTCGTTGCTTTTGATGTAAGCGTGACACACAAAATAACACACACACTATCGTATTAATATGTCTTTCCGCTCGTCCCCTCCCTACCTTCGATGTAGAAAAAAAAAATTTTAGAGGTTGGTTGGGATCGAACTATAAACCAGTCGGGCCGACGTCAAAATCCTACGTCGCTAACCGTTGCGCCAAAGGGAAATACTTGAGAATATTATGAAAATTAGGTAACTTGAATGCTTTTCCAAATCTAGGTGCGGCACGCATGCACAGAGCTTTTGATGTAAGCATGACACACGAACACACACACTATCGTATTAATATATAGATTTTTATTAGTATGACTTGAAGTTTGTTTCCCTCGAGTATTTTTGTCCTCCTTTTAAGCTACTCCATTAGGAACTCATTTTATGAGCCATTAGTCGAAGCGTATAACTAAGTAAATTAATTTATTATTGTTGGGATTACATGAAGGAGGAGATCTTGCAGCTTAGCAGGAGTGAAATAATCAATCAATGAGGGCTTATTAAAATGATACGACTATTTGACAAATCTGTCTCAACATGTCCTGATCATTGTTTTCACATCATCTATTGCAAGAAATACTACGAAAATGTGTATGATTGAAACAACTCCGGTATTGCTCATTGTATCTTGATCACATTTGGCATCGATGTCCAAATACATCCTAGAATAATAGTATTTCCGAGAGAATATGTTGTCATTTACACGTTTCGGATGGTTTTCTTCATCTTGGTGGCTGCGATTTTAACAAGATTTTAGCCATTATATTCTCCAGCCTTCTTCATCTTTTTTTATCTTTTTTCATCTTTTTTTTAATCTTTTTTCATCTTTTTTCATCTTTTTTCATCTTTCTTTATCTTTTTTCATCATAGTCAGTAACCTTCTCAGAATTTCTTACCAAACCCTTTAATTAATCCACCTGGGATAGATTGCTTTCATTCAGCATCACATGTCATTTTATATAAACCAGAAGAATACCCGTCCCAGGATGGGTAAAATTAATTCCCCAACCACTTTCATGTCCCCTTATGAAAATGAAAATTAAGATATAATGCTACTAATCTGTATTCCAATTTCGATCAAGCCAAAATTAGATCGACAGAGTCTTGGGCATGCTGTGCTGGTGTGGCCTTGTTCTCTGTCGGTCTGAGGTATGGTACTGTAGCGTTCTAGGAGGCCCACCTTCCCAGACTTTACCTTCTCACCACTTAAGGGGTTAGTTTATTCCTACCAGGGAATGCCGACGTGCTGCCCAGGCAATTTTTGTTCAGCCAGAGTGCTCTTCATCCTCTAGGGCGCTGGCTTTTCAAATCCCACTTTCCTGACCTTGTGTCTAATCTTCCCGCCGTGAGAGGGAGATAAATAAAATACATGATTTTGAATCTAGAAAATGTCAAAAAATTTAAAAGCTTAGACTTAAGGGGTCTTAAGAAGAAATTAAAATTCAGGGAATCTTGCTTAATTTGTGTTTAATAACTATGGATCAAATTCAATGCAAATCTGAAATATTTGAATTTTCAAATAGGAGGTTGTGCCAATATTATGTCACTAAAAACCCATTAAAATACTCCAAAGAAACTAAAATTTAAGAAATATTTATTAATTGATGTCTAATACCTATTGTTAAAATTTCAGAAAAATCGGAAGTATCTGAATTCTCACGAAAGTCCTCTCTCCTTTAACACATGCATAAAACTAAATTAAACTAAATATAACCCACATTACGATCCCTTACGCCTAACAGCTGTGTTACAAAATTCATAATGATCAGTTATTTGGTTTAGGGGTGAACCCGGTGCATACACATACCTAACTTTATATAAATAGATATATATATCTCATTTGATTACCACTGACATGTTTAGTCACACCCACTACCATTATTTGTTCCACTTTGATTTCATTCGACAATTCATAAACTGTGACGACATATCCGTTAAGACATTCTTCTGGCATTACTAAACATACTTTTTACTTCTATGTTATCCTGATGACTAATATAGAAATAAAGCTACATTGTTTTTGCTATCTAATTTACATGTGCGTTTATGGTGTGTACGAATGCACTATGTAAATTAGCTGGAAAGAGAGAGAGAGAGAGTCACTCTTTCTCTAAATGTTTACAGAGACATTAAGAAATATGAGAAAGTGGTTGAATCAACATAGAGTGAGAGAGATGACATAAATACATATATAGCTAAGAGATAGATAGGCGACTTGTTCAGTTAATTATGAATTACGACTTATTAGAACAATTAAAACAGATCTTTTTGAAACATAACTCAATCCCAGAACTAAAGTATATTTTAGCATGTATTCTGTCTCATTAAAGTATATATATATATATATATATTAGTATTTCATGTATCCACATAAAATTTTATTAAGAGATATAATTTTTTATGTATCAATTTTCAGTATTTACTTCAACAGTGCTCGATACGTCAGTAGAGCTAGGTAGTAAGCTATGAAAATATATTTATGGCAATTAAGCTACACAGAGGCTCCCGCATTTCATCCCCGGGGGGAATCTTCAGGCTGAAGATTCCTCCCGGGGATGAAATAAATAAATATATTTTCATAGCTTACCATATATATATATATATATATATATATATATATATATATATATATATATATAAATCCTTAAAGAAACATATGTTGATTAACTCACATCTAGTATAATAGTATATTAGTTAATTTTTCTTACGTTCTTTGACCAGGAATTGAACTCACAAACTCTAGGTAGAATTAATTTTAGAATATCTCTTCACAAACTTTGCCGTGTGCCCTAATGGTTCGTAAATTCCTAGTCATAAAAAAAGTACCTTCTTTAGGGGAAGCCGGCTCAACCCACCCAGAGTGAATGCTGTATCAGGTAGGACTAATTTTCACTCCAGATTCAAAATGGAAGATATATCAAATCTGTTGCTAAAATTGCTGGGAAATGATTGGATCATTCCACCACTCCAGAAAGTACCTGAACCCTGATGCAATCTTATATCTATATAAGAGTTAAATTTATTTTACTTTATGGAAATTACTTCAGACAAGACATTAATCCACTTGATTTAAGGAGCTAAAAAGAACGAAAGATGATTAATGCAAAGACAGGAGATCCCTATTGACCTTCGTCTTTTCAAGACTAAGGATATAGGTAGGAGGAAAACAGTCAGCAGGAAGATAGTTCTACAAGCCTGCAGTTATTCAAAAGAACTGGAATAGGAAGATCTATTAAAAGGTATCTGAACAGCAAATTGATGAAGACCACTAGACCAACGAGCTGGAACAAAGGAAGCAGGGAATAAATCAGACAATTCTGAAGAACACATGCCATAATAGCACTTATAGAAGAGACTGAGCCTAGCAAGAGGGTGCAGAGAAGAAGAAAGAGTGAGGTCAAATAGGACAGAGATTCACCAGCCCAAATACGACGACATTACTTTATACAAGATCTGATAGTAGATTTGTAGAGATAGAGAATAGCCTCAGGTGTGAGAAAGTGTTTGGTGTGATAGATAAAACCGACTTTACGAGAAGCAGAAAGAGCAATGAATCTAATGTATGAACTCCAAGAAAGATTTGATGAGAGAGAAAGACTAAGAAGTTTCAGCTGATTTCTCCTCAAGAGCAGAGCCATCCATGAAAATCTCAGGAAGAAAAGGGACACGTCTACGATTGAAAGACACGAGCTGAGTCTTAGCAAGATTAAACAAAACAAGTTATTTTGTACACAATCCACAACCGAATCCAAGTTAACTTCCAGATCAGCTGCATATTCCAATGTATCCCAGGGAGATGGACGAGAAGAAACACCAGAATAGAGAGTTGTATCAGCAGCAGTATAGATGTTAATCTTTGGAATAATATTCTCTGGAAGATCATTGATATAGAGAAGAAACAATGTTGAACCTAAAATAGAGCTTTGAGGAACACCAATATTGATAGGGAAAGAGGATGAGGAGACACTATCTAGAGGTACTCACAAGCTTCGATCAGAAAGAAAAGAGCTAATCATGCCAAGAACCGTACCACTAATACCACAAGCCTGAAGTTTGTGTAGAAGACCAGACTGCCATAACGTATCGAACACCTTCGAAATGTCAGGTGCAATGGGCCTACCCTCACCTGAATTATCCATAAACTGACAGATCCACTCAGTTCAGCAGTTGAATGAAAACCACGAAAGCCATCCCTATCCATACTGAACAGTACTAACCAAGCCTAAACTTTCCAGATACATCTTAAGATGGAGCACTGCTGCCACATTCTTGTCTCGACAGAGGTCAAAATCGACTTTGCAATCTAAATGGAGAATCATTGCTAGTCTTTCTCTACTCTATCATTATTTCCATGGAAGGTGCTTGACCAAGCTTCATTCTTTTTTTCTTTCTTATAAATCTTTTACAGCAAGAACTCGTCTTTCTATTAACACTGCAAAAAATATCCTTTCTTTCTCTGTGTGCCTAACATCAAACAGCCTTTCCATGAACAGAGTTTCTTTCCAAGAACTTCCCAACTGTGGAACACATTGCTTCTCTGAGGAGTACAACATGGTCATCTTTAAATAAACCGTCCTCATGGGTAATCAAATTTTATTCATTCCATTCGTTATTTTCAATCCTCTCATAATATTCACCATCATTCAACTGTCAATCTATCCATCTTATTAACCCTTTTACTCGAGTTGATTTTAGCCTTGATAAGTGGGGACTCATTAGTAAAAAAAAAAAAAAAGTGACAGTTTCCTGTAGAAAACCTTCAAGAGTGATCAGAATAAATCAAAATCGCAGTTCATCATCGACTCATGTCATGTTCTTACATGTTCTTTCTCGGCCCTTTGGCTGGGATCAAAGTGTAGTATCTGTTCCGATAGATACTGCACCCCATAGACCGGTATATATATATATATATATATATATATATAGCATAATATAAAATGAAATAATAAAATAAGGTGCGAATCAAATTTTATTAGAATTCAAAATTCAGGCAAAGTATCTCAACGTCCTTAACTCATGAGTTTTCAAAGAGAATTCTTCTCCTCAGAGGACCATTATCGCAGTGACGTCACTGCAGGTGATAAAATTACACTTTGAAAATATATAAAAATATATACAAAAATACATAAGATATATTTGATGTGTCATGTACTCTTATGTATTTTTGTATATATTTTTATATATTTTCAAAGTGTAATTTTATCACCTGCAGTGACGTCACTGCGGTAATGGTCCTCTGAGGAGAAGAATTATCTTTGAAAACTCATAAGTTAAGGACGTTGAGATACTTTGCCTGAATTTTGAATTCTAATAAAATTTGATTCGCACCTTATTTTATTCTTTCACTTCATCTAATGTTATTAATGCTCTATCCAGTATATTGAGCTTCAGTCTTTATCCGGATGTTTCACTAATTAAAAGATATTAGTTGCCTCTTATATCTTTTGTTGGATTAACTTCATATATATATATATATATATATATATATATATATATATATATATATATATATATCATTTTAAATACACATTAGTCTTTATTGTAGAACAGAGGATGATTATTTTTATTCTTATTCTTATATAGATTTATTATTCTGCTATCTAATTTACATACGTGTTTGTGGTGTGTACAGGCACACGTATGTAAATTAGATGACTATGCTGAAAAAAAGTCATCCTTTCTCTAAATGCTCTCAGAGACACTAAGAAATATTAGACAGTGGTTGAATCAACATAGTAAGAGGGATGAGAGAAATACATAGATAGCTGAGAGAGAGAGAGAGAGAGAGATGGGTGATTTGTTCAGTCAATTATAAATTACAGCTATGTTCTGTTTTAATGAATGACATCATCCTTTTATTAATTCAGCCTCTATTATGTCATGCAGGATCTCTTCCTGATATCTTCAACCTGTTTTACTGGATGATGTCATCTCTTTGTGATGTTATAAAGAATTTGGCGGGTTTATTCCAACTTTGTTTAGTTCGCCTTTTGGCTAAGAGCAAAATGTAGTATCTGTTCCGATGGACCAGTATCGTCTTGGCCTTCGGGCTTGATTTACGCCGGTCTGTGTGTTTGTCCTGTGCAGTTTTAGGAGGTCTACCCTCCCAGGCGTTGCCTCCCCTCTTTGGGGATTGAAATCTCATAGTTAAGAAAGCTTTTACTAAAATTAAAAATGAATACAAAGTTAAATTAATAAAATGTTTAAAGATGAAATGGTTGTTGTCGTCTCCGCCTTCATGTTCCAGCTATGATGTCCTGGAGAAGAAACAAAAGAACATCATCTCTGGCCGAGCATACATGACAAACACCATACATACCCTCATCCCCAAGTGAATTATCCCAGTGACGAGTATGGCTAACAGTAATAATCATTGGTGGCAATGTTGCCAATTTAGTGGTTTTTCCGCTAGATCTGGAGATTTTGTTTGGAATCTAGCTACTAAAATTTGGATTTAGCGGCGGCTAGCATTTTTATTTTTCTGGAGAATTTTTCGTATTCATTTCCTAACTAGTCATCGCACAAGACAATTCTTTAAGCTATTTTCTATAGATGATATATGCAGAACAGTAACAGTTGTACCTTTCAATAAAAGTGTCAATATTTTAAAACATCCCCGGGATCCCTTGATCCTAATCCTTTAAATTAAATACAAATATTAAATAACATTAAAATGACAACTAACAATTTAAATAACATTAAATTAAAAATATGTATAGAAAACAGGAAATATTATGCATATTCGTAATATTTTTAATATAGGGTACGGAAAGTTAAAGCCTCGCATTTTTCTTGAGATTATTTTTTTTTTGTTCCAATCCCACGGGTTTTGAAAGTCTTAGTTTGCAGCACTGATTGGTGGTAACTATCGTCAGCAAACAGAAATGTTTGTTTTTGCGGCAAAGTAAAATGCCAATGAAGGTCTAAAACGTGCGATGACTTTGCAATTTTAACTGTACTCGCCATTGAAAGTATGGTTCAGAAAACACGCTGGTTCATGAAGAAAATGGCTTTAATTAGTTGTATGAATAATTTTTATTAATATCACCTTATCGGAAAATATTGTAAATACATATGTAAACTTGATAATAGCAGTTATAAGTGTATATTTGTAAATATGAATTTAATTGAAAGTGAAAAGGAATGTATTATGTAAATGAGAAAACCCGTCTAGTGTCTGAACGACTTTTTGTAACAGTATATAAGGAAGTTGAAAAAGTATGTTAAAGTAAGATTCTTGACACGTTTTCTGTTCTAATCGCAGCCTCGTCTTGAAATTTCGTTCTTCTTTGTTTATATGTGATCTAATAATGTTATCTAATGTTATCTAATCTAAATTAATTGATTAATAGTTTCCTAATTCTAAAGGTATACAAATATTATGAACGCTGACTTAAAAGATTAATTAATTAAATGGTAATTACTCGAGCCCCCCCTCTCTCTCTCTCTTTCGTTTACAAAAATTCTCCGGGACAGATAGACAGACAGACAAAATGCTTGTCCAATTGCAGCCCATGATGAACTGCAGCTCACGAAAGAAGGCAAATCGTAAAACTCTGTGTAATTAATTATCAAATCCTTTGCACAAATCTATTTCTCGGCTGTTTACTTTTACCTCCCGGTTCCCTCTGCTTTAGTGTCCGTTGTACATCACCTTTTAAAACCTACATAAACCGAAACACTAAGCAGGCTTTGTTGGTGTCTTGCAAATGGCTACTCGACAAGCAAGGCATTGCAGGCACTTTAGATCTACTAAGCGTTAATATCTATTGTCACAAAGACAGTGTTTTATGGTAGAAAAATTTATCTAGTGGTGGTATTGTGCTTCCTGTGTAAAATATTGAATGGCTTTCTGTTGGTCCAAATGCTGAATGTTTTAAAGGAAGTCAGGTGAGTTGAAGAAGGAACAGCTGATTCTAAAAATGAATAATACATCAGGAAGTTAGCATCAGAGGCCAGACAGACTAGATGTCTCCTGATATTCTTACTCATTTGTCGCAGTCACATGTTTTGATGTCTTATTTTCTCTTGATGTAAACAGACAAGGTTTATCACTGAGTAATTGGCCCATCGATCAATAAGAGATCTTTGTGTAGGAATTTGTTGGACTACTTTCAGAGCTTACCCAGTCTGGCTTTTTCCCAGCTTTCAAATCAGTTGGAGTCAGACCGCACCAGGAATTGGACGTGCTAAGGTTAGTCTCATCCAACTCATCTGCTTAGAATGGAATGTATCAGGATATATGCCCCCCCCCCCTTTGTAAAGATTACTATTGGATAGTTTTAATTGCTTTCCAGTTTTGCCAAACTAAAAGGTATTTTCTGTTAAGCAACAATATTATCTACTCTTTCGATTGTAAACCAAAAAAAAATTCTGTTTCATATATGGAGCACAAAGGACCACCAACCTGAACCAAAACTTTAATTATAATGGTTATGAGAATGATTTTCTAGGTTAACCCCTATGTGGAATATTGCTCTTAAAAAAAAAAAAAAGCACAAAAACTAAATGTACTTACCTGTTAGGGTAAAAAAAAGACCAGAACTTACGTAAATTCATCCAGTAAGCCGTTACCGATAAAACGTGAATTTATGTTTTAAAAACAAACATACTAAATGAATATTTTTACACTAACAAGTAAGTACATAATAAAGTTTTTTGTGCTATTTTTTTTAAGAGCAATATTCCATATAGGAGTTAAGCTGAAGAATCATCGTTATGGGTACTCAATTACCTCAGCTTCACCCATTTAACCCAATACATTCATAACTTTCTCTATAACTAATGTTTAAATTTCTGCATGTCAGTACCGTCGGGGAAACAGGGAGCAGGGAGGGAGTTCCAGAGGCCAGCAGCACAAGGAAAGAAGCTATTTGAGTAGAAAGCTCTCCGGCATCTGGGGACCTCCACAGTGAATGGATGGGATTTAGTTGATTGTCGAGTTGGTCTAGTGAACTTACGTCGAGGGGGCACCAGAGTAGCCAATTCATTGGAGCACAATCCATTGAAGTATTTGTAAAACAAGCACAAGGATGCTACATTGCGGCGATGGGACAGGGACTGGAGCTGGGTTGATAGTGAGGGACCTATTAGGTTGGCGACTCTTTTTTGGACCTTGTCAAGGAGGGAGAGACTAGTAGATGATGCACCAGCCCAGATGTGGCAACAATACTCCATGCATGGGCGGATGGTGGCTTTGTAGAGATACAGGATAATGTCAGGTGTGAGGAGTTTACTAGCATGGTAGAGGGAGCCAACCTTCTTTGCGGCAGCCTTGGCAATGTCTGCAGATATTCTTAAGATGCGTCCATTCAATCTGCACGTTTAATTATAATGGTTATGGCTACCCAATTACGTCATCTCTACTAATATCTAATGACAGATATTCTTAAGATGCGTCCATTCAATCTGCACGTTTAATTATAATGGTTATGGCTACCCAATTACGTCATCTCTACTAATATCTAATGACAGATATTCTTAAGATGCGTCCATTCAATCTGCACGTTTAATTATAATGGTTATGGCTACCCAATTACGTCATCTCTACTAATATCTAATGACAGATATTCTTAAGATGCGTCCATTCAATCTGCACGTTTAATTATAATGGTTATGGCTACCCAATTACATCATCTCTACTAATATCTAATGACAGATATTCTTAAGATGCGTCCATTCAATCTGCACGTTTAATTATAATGGTTATGGCTACCCAATTACGTCATCTCTACTAATATCTAATGACAGATATTCTTAAGATGCGTCCATTCAATCTGCACGTTTAATTATAATGGTTATGGCTACCCAATTACGTCATCTCTACTAATATCTAATGACAGATATTCTTAAGATGCGTCCATTCAATCTGCACGTTTAATTATAATGGTTATGGCTACCCAATTACGTCATCTCTACTAATATCTAATGACAGATATTCTTAAGATGCGTCCATTCAATCTGCACGTTTAATTATAATGGTTATGGCTACCCAATTACGTCATCTCTACTAATATCTAATGACAGATATTCTTAAGATGCGTCCATTCAATCTGCACGTTTAATTATAATGGTTATGGCTACCCAATTACATCATCTCTACTAATATCTAATGACAGATATTCTTAAGATGCGTCCATTCAATCTGCACGTTTAATTATAATGGTTATGGCTACCCAATTACGTCATCTCTACTAATATCTAATGACAGATATTCTTAAGATGCGTCCATTCAATCTGCACGTTTAATTATAATGGTTATGGCTACCCAATTACATCATCTCTACTAATATCTAATGACAGATATTCTCAATATGCCTCCATTCGTTTAGCGATGAAAATGCTGTTTCAAAATTTTTGAGATGAGGATTGGTAATTTGTTTTATTTGAATCATTCGAACTATTATTCTCATCTTGGTTGTTATTTTCACCCGATGTAACCTCTGACCTTATTCAGGTGCATCTTTTTCCACATGGCGCAGCGGATAAAGGCGTTGATTAACAATCGGTTGAAGATTCAACATAATACTTAACAATTCTACCCGGTCATGATGGAACGAGAACAATCTACCCTGGGTAGAGTTCAGTTCGATATTCTGTATAGGTTTCCAGTTTCGACAAAGATTCCCAAGTTCAAAAAGATGCACTTGAAGAATATCAGGTGACATCAGCCGAAACGTTGTGAGAATAACAGCCAAGATGCGAATAGTAGTCAAAATAACTCAAGCAAATGAAAATTCTACTTCGAACAAACGCAACAGACGGACAAAGCCCCTTATATAGATGCGTGGATGAATCTAAAAATGCTACTTCGAACTTAAACATGACAGACTGACGGATGAATAGAGCCTTATATTAGAGATATGTAGACTCATCTAAAAATGCTATTTAAAACATTTAAGAGTGACAGACCAACCTACGAACAGAGCGTCTTCAAGAGATGCTTGGATGCACTAAAAATAAGATAAGTCTTATTAAATCTGTGTGTTTAACAATGAAAATGCTATTTAAAACCTGAAGTGTGACAGACCAACAGATGGACGTAGGGTTAGTTTTTGGGTTAATGAAGGATATGTTGTTTTTTTTTTTTTAAAGGATCTTGCTTTTTTTTCTGTTGAAAACAAAAATACAGAGATGCAAAAAGTAAATATATTATTAGTTCGGAAAAGCTAATATATATATATATATATATATATATATATATATATATACACCTTCTTTGTAATATAGCAGGAAAAATCCCAGCAGAGTGCTCGATTAATTAAGAATTAAAGTTAAAAATTAAGAGCATAATATTTATTTATTTTGGTACAGAAAAATTAGTACAACATTCGTACCGTCGGTTTCAAGCACGGAAAGACTTAGCCATCCGGCTCTCTTCAGTTTCTGTTGTCATCTGTTTCGGAAATGTGAATTCATAATATTGACTCACGGGAATTATATAGAAACATTCTTTTTATTTTTTTATTTATTTTTTTATTGTTATTCTTTTATATTTTTATTTTTATTCTTTTATATTTTTATATCTCTTTAAATCTCCTCCGGTTTAAATCTCAACCGTTTCCTTACACTAAATTTAAATTCAAACAAACATACACAACACGCTAAGCAAACAACGCGTCCCAACGAGAGTGACACGTGACTTCACATTTCCGAAACAGATGACAACAGAAGCTGAAGAGAGCTGGATGGCTAAGTCCTTCGGTGCTTGAAACCGACGGTACGAATGTTGTACTAATTTTTCTGTACCAAAATAAATAAATATATATATATAGTCTAAAGAAGCTTTGACTCATTTTAAACAAAAAAAAGAAAAAAAAAAGAAAGTAAAATGCAGTTCAAATTCCCAGAGAAACTAAATCCAAGATATTGCAGACTTAACATTCGTTGGAAAATTAATGAATAAAAAAATAAGTAAATACGAAAAATAAAAAGGGGGGTTAAGTATCTAAGAGTGAAACAAAAACAGGAGACCTTAAGCGTCTAATATTAACACGGGGATCATCAGCTGCTTACCATGTAACTGTTTTGGAGATTTAAAAACAGGACAGTTATAATATTCATGGCTCTCCAATGGTACTGATAAACTACCATTTCCCCAATAATCAAGTCGCGAAATAATTCAGCTTAAAATTTCACTAATATATACATAAATAAATAATAATAATAATAATAAAATAATAATAATATATTACCCTTAAGACTACCGTATGATATGATAATTTGCATATCAAATAACATTAATTATAACAAAAATAATAATTAAAAAAAAAATAATAATACTATCTAAACACTACATCCAAGAACCATTCTGCAATATGGTAGCTAGCAATAAAATTATATAGGAATTAAATTATATATATATATATATATATTAATGGAGGCCATTTTGGAAATGCATAAAAAAGGTTATTCTTTCTCTCCTATGCTGTGACAAGAACTGGGTGCTCATTTTACGTTATATTTATACAGCAAAGTGATCCCCCACTCTAAAGTCTAGATATTTTCCTTCCCCCACCTCGCCCAGGTATTTCTCGGTAGTTGACATGTAATCGCACACAAAAAAATAGAATCTCATTTTTATTTTTCCATTGACAGCGTGGGGTAAAAGGGTAAAATTTTACAAATTAATTGTTAGGTTTTTTTTAGTTCTTTTTAAGAAAAAAACAACAAAAAAACGCAACACCATCAGAAAAGTATAAATAACTAGGTACGTCCATTATTTTTATTAGAAGTAAAATGTTATTATTGTTAGAAAACATGGCATTTGGTTTTCGACTTTTCTCCGATTTTTCTATATTCAATAAATATTAAAATTTAATAAATATTTAGCCTAGGCGAAACGTCTTCGAAATCAAAGAAAAATATGATAAAAATGTATTTTTTATATGATTTTACTGTTCGATATTTCTAACAGCAAACAGACGGTAAACTTTTATCCTTTTCCCCCACGCTGTCAACAACAACAAAAATACAAAGTTTCTTTTAAATTTTTTTTATATTATTACTTCACATCCGATTACACGTTCAAAACCCTGGAAATACCTGGAATTTCTTTTATTGATGCTTCTGCATATCAACCCTGACATGTTAGACCGCTCTTAAAAATAAAATAGCTAAAGAAATGTATAAACTGTGTTATGTACTTACGTGGTAGATGAAAAAAAGACTGTACACCAAAAATTATGCAAATTCATCCAGTATTTATTTAATTATAAATAAAAAACAATTTTATCACTCGGTAGATATTTCCACCATTTTCCAGTGGTCAAGGACGATAACTCATATTTTCACGATTTCGGGGTTTGGGGTCTCCATTGTTTACAAAAATCTCAAAATGTACGTAAAATCATTTTTTTTCTTTTTCTTATAATTTAATAACTACTGGATGAATTTGCGTAATTTTTTTCTGCACAATCTTATTTTCAGCTAACACGTAAGTACATAATAAAGTTTATACATTCTTTAAATATTTCAATGTCAGGGTTGATATGCACAAGCACCTTTATTTATTTAATAAATAAAATATTTAAGACTTTTAAGTGGGTGTTCACTTTACTATATAAATATAAGGTAAAATGATCACCCAGTTTTTGAACACATAGCGTAAGACAGAATGAGTTAGCATTTTTTTGTAATTTCCAAAATGGCCGCTATATTAGAAATACAAAAAAAATGGTTATCCGTTCTTTCTTACAGTGGTGAAGAATTGTGTGATTAATAACGCTCTCTTGTCATGAAGTTGGTGCTGACCAGTAAAGTGAAACACCACTTTAATTTTTTTTCTTGGTATTTCCAGGTAGGGTATGTGTAATCGCACGAAAAAAAAAAGAAAAGAATCTCACTTTTATTTGTCTAAATTTGACCATAAATACAAACATAAAATAGGTATTTTTGCAGGATTTAGTTTTGTTTTCAATTTGGGTACATAACTTAACGGTGATTCCCGAGTTTCGCCGGCAAAATCGCTTTCTACTACTTCTTGGCCTCCTTACCCCCATCTGCAGTCTTCCTTTTCTCCCACAAAAAAAAGCACCGGAACCCTACTACTAAACTTAACCCTAAGTCCAGAAAAAAATCCAGAAAGGACAATAAATAAATTTAAAAAAAAAAACGAAAAAAAAAAAAAAACGGGTACTTTGTTACAAAGTTAGCGCGGGGCTAACTTTGCCCATGACCTTAATGACGGGGTCAAAGTTAGCACACAAAAAAAGGTTTATAGCCCTTCGACCTCCGTTTTCCATTTGCAGTCTTTTTTGGTAAATTTATATAAGTGCACCCCTCGTATTCCGCCCCCTAAAAAAAAAGTTTCTACTTTTTGGGGAAAATTACATCCTCAAAATATATCCGGTAAGAAAAAAAATTATTAAAATTTTTATTATTTTAGATTTTAGGAGGGGTGGGGGATCACTTTCCTATATAAGTTATTTTAGATTTTATTTAGGGCGGGGCAGCGTTTTTTTGAATATTACTTTCAACACGTGTTCGCTAGGGTGCGATTCTAACTGGTCAAAAAGTGGGTGCTCAGTTTACGTATAACTTATGTAGGAAAGTGATCACCCACCCCTCCTAAAATCTAAAATAATAAAAATTTTAATTACTTTTTTCATAGCGAATATTTGTTATGGCTGTTTACATGTAATTTGCAAAAAAAAAGTAGAATTATTTTTATTTAGAGGGAAAAATGTGAGGGGTGAGATTCCGTGGCCAAGAATAGGGTGCTCACTTTACGTATAACTTATATAGGAAAGTGATCCCCCACCCCTCCTAAAATCTAAAATAATCAAAATTTTAATAATTTTTTTTCTTACCGGATATATTTTGAGGCTGTTTACATGTAATTTGCTCAAAAAAGTAGAAACTTTCTTTTTTAGGAGGCGGAATACGAGGGGTGCACTTCTATAAAATTACCTCTTTTTACCCCCCCCCCCTCCTCAAATGAAAACGTAAAATTAAATTAAAAACATTAGCTACCCTCTTCTGGGCAATCACGAAAAAAAAGATACAATTGTTTGAAAACAAGGTGCTTCTCCAGATTAGGACCCGAGCTAACTTTGACCCCGTCGTTAGGGTTAGAGTTAGGGTCAAAGTTAGCTCAGGTCCTAATCTGCAGAAGTACCGAAAAACAAAAATGTTCCGTTCGCCGAGCGTTCAACTAGCTACGTACGTCAACGCTCGGGAATCTCCGTAAGTACTGAAATTCTTAAATGGCAATTTGCACAAGCAACTTAATTTGTCTCTTTGTTAAATATGTCCTATGGTATGTAAAAACACATTTAATCAAATAAAATACCGTTACTATTGGAGAGTGAAAAATGGTAGAAAAGGCGAAAATAGCCTTTTCGCTTTTTTTCTTGCTTTTTTACCACATTTTTATTCTTATTTAAATAGAATTTTGAAAGTTGAATTTAATTATTACGGTATAGTTTGGTCATTAAATTAGTAATTGAATCAAATTGTTAAGATATGTTTTAATGTCTATATAAAATTATTCCAAGACTTGAAGGTCTTGGAATAATTTTATTAGACATTAAAACATGACGATTTTCCAACAATGTTAATGTCGGTTTAAATGACTATTCGACAGTTTAAATGCTTCCAAATTCCTATCAAATTTCGAACGGTCACAAAGTAATGCATTCTTTTTATATACCAACTATTAACAAAAGATTTAAATGGCCGATTTGTTTACGAAGAACCCGAGATGCATTCTGGTGGATTTAGATCCGGAATTAATTTTTAAAGGTTTTTTTAAATTATTTTTCTATTAGGATTTAAAAAATTTCGTTTTATTTGAGCTTATTGCATTTCTATAGCAATAAAAAAAAAAAAAAAACTTGCTTAATAGTAAAGACAATAAAATAGGCTAATGCGTAAGTCACGTAGAAGCGAGAAACACACACACATACGAACTTATGTCACAGATTCACGATTTCTATTTTACCATATGATTTCACTCGTTTGTAATAGATTAAAAGAGTTTCCTGTTAAAATTAGTCGTAAAATACAAATAAATTAGCTTAATTATGAAAATATAGGTTTGTTTTTGTTACTTAAAAAAAACCTGAAGCGATTTTATTTTGTAAAAAAAAAAACGAACTTAGTTTCACTTTCACTATAGAAATCTAGTTTTATTTACAAAATAGCCGATAAGTATTAAGCGCTTTTAGCTTTTTTATACGATAAAAATTATTCTATCAAGGAAACTAGATAAAAAATAGGATGGTTAATATTGTTAATAGTAGTAATTGCATCAAATTCAACTCGCTTTAAAGAAAAATAATCTTCAGTTTCTTCCAGCTTTCAAATTCTATATTTTTGTTTTACTTTTTAGCCATTTTTATTCTAATTTCTATTAATGTTAATTAAATTAGTTTTAATTAAACAAATTAACGTCTTTATTTCATGGATTAGGATTACATTTTGATAAAATTAAGTACTTTTATGTCCAGGTAAAAAGAAAAAAAGGTGTAATATATATATATATATATATATATATATATATAATGTGTGTGTGTGGCTACGCGGCGTTGTCATAGATAACAAAATAAAAAATGTGTTACATATTTCTTTGAAAGCTCCCCCCCCCCCCCCAAATGGTTCAATATGAAAGAGAGAAAGTAAAAGGAAGGGAGAAAGAAAGAGAGGAAGAAAGAAAAAGAAAGAGAGAAAGGAAAAAAGAAAGAGAGAAAGGAAGAAAGAGAGAAAGACAGAAAGGAAGAAAGAGAGGAAGAAAGAAAGAAAAACAGACAGAAAGGAAGAAAGAGAGGAAGAAAGAGAGAAAGGAAGAGAGAAAGAATGGAAAAAAGAGAGGCAGAAAGAAAGGAAGAAAGAAAGGCAGAAAGAAAAGAAAGACAGAAAGGAAGAAAGAGAGAAAAGAAAACGATAACAGAAAGATAGCAGGAAAAAAGAAAAGAAGGAAGCAAAAAAGACTTAGTTTCAGTGTTGTTTTTGAAACAACTACAAGTACAAAAAATACCCCCCCACCTGGCACTAATTTGTTACCTGTTGACCCCAAGGAAATGAATATTACAGCAGTTTTTTTGTTGTTGTTTTTTTCTTTTTAACCCTAACCAGGTCGAGGTCACACTGAATCCAATGATGTAAGATATTCAAGTGTATCTCGTGTAGTGTCATACTTTTAGTCGGACACACGACCTTCCTTGATATAATAGAAAAATAATAATATGGATGACTTTAAGATATTAAAAAAAAAAGTGAGGGTGAGAAAAAAACGTATTTACGATAATAAATTAATTAATGAATCAATATTATTAAATATTTGAAACGGTTATTTTATTAACAAACAACAAAGGTCTGGATTCGTTTGTTTGTATTATGTGCAAAAATGTACACCATTACGAAGCAGAAATTGGGAATTTAAATGTCAAAAATGAATAGTTTATAAGAATTTTAGAAATAAAACACATCAAAGACATTTTTTAAACTATTAACTAAATTATTAAAAAGGACACCGAAAACACGAAAGACAACGTCTCGTTGTTTAACATTGATGATAAATTTATTTATTTACTTAAAAATTCCGATTGTGAAAGAGGAAAAAAAAGGTGGACATTTTAAAATGTTTGCATACTAACTCCATTTCCGTGTGGTTTATCATATATAATTTATATATATATATATATATATATATATATATATATATATATATACATATATAAATTAAAAAAAAAAAACAGTTTTTAAAAATCTATGAAACAATCATTTTTGCCGAAAAAAGGATTAGATTTCTTTAAATGTTCATTCATTTTCCTAAATCGCAGTTAATACAATCAAATAACACCGTGGTCACGAACAGGGGGATCAGTTTACTACATGTTTTATAAAGAAAACTGATCCCCTCTTTCCTAAGTAGTCACAAAGTGGAGGATCAGTCTACGAGTTGTTTAACATGTCAAATCGATCCCCCAGTTTGTGGCCACCTTTTTATAAACACACCATTACACAGCAAAAAATGAAAATAATCGGACCACCTGAAATAAACAGTGCAAAATGGCCATGACAAGTCGGATCGGGAATGGTAAAAAGATATCTGACTTCTCCTGAGAGATCCTTTAAAATAAAATGTCGCCGCTGCGACTAAATACTGACCGATTTTGATGGACATTTCAGTAAGCTACAGTCTCTTGTATATACAGGGTCAGCCTTCTTTCAAGCAGCCATCACATATCTATTCTGGTGAAAACGAGTCGAAGAAGGGGGGGGGGTTATTTAATTCAAATAAATATTTAAAAAATAAAAACAAAATGAATAAATAATTTTTGTGTCTAAAAATAAACGAATACCTAATTATTATTTTTTTTTTCACATTTCGGATCGCGTCCAAAGTGAAATCATTGAATTTTGTTATTTGCTGCGGAGTTATACTCGGTTGCTAGGAAACGTTCAATGACGCCAGTCGTGGGTGTCGTGCCTCATTGGTTCCATTAACAGTTCGAAGCAAGCGATCTTTGTATTGTTACTAGAAAAAGAAAAAAGTGACCCATTAGGTCAGCCATTGAACTTGGGTTAGATTGTTTGAAGCAGGAAAAGTGAGTTTGCAAAGCCAGTTGAATTTTAATAAATAAAGACATAATCCAGAAGTAATCTCTCTCTTTCCCCCTCTCTCTCTCTCTTTCCCTCCCCCTCCTTCTCTCTCTCTTTCTCTCTCTCTCTCTCTCTCTCTCTCTCTCTCTCTCTCTCTTTGGCTACAGGTTAAATAGTTGTGCGTGATATTTTCTTTTGTTTATAATGGATTGTTATTTTTCTTCAAACTATTGTCCTCATAAACGTATATCTAATAGCGGCAACGAATGGCGTTTTTACGTACTGTCTCTCGATTGGACGATTAATTTCTGATGTATTAAATACACCTATTTATCTACGTCCCACAAAGTAGAATGTGACACAAGGTCGGAAGGTGGAAATTTTCACTCTAGAGAGGAAGAGTGAGGTGAATCTCAAAAAATTGCCTGGGCAGGGCGCCTCAGACAGTAAGCAATAAACTTACTTCTCCCCAAAGAGGGGAAGCAAGGAATGGGAGGGGGTTAACCTCCCATAACTGCACAGGACAGTCAGAACAGATACTACACTTTGATCGTAGCCAAAAGACCAAGGAAGCATCCGATGTATTAAATACAATTTAGGAAAGCAATTTCTTTCATCTAATAATAGTACAAGAAATATTCACTCCTGAAAGGTTGTGCATGGTATAAAAATCCAAACACAGTGTTTTTCTTTCTATTTCCTTTTTTCTTCCAAACCCGACACACGTGGGCACATCACAATATAGCCGAGGCCTTTTAGAGCTGAAAAGCCCTCGGCAAATAGCAAATACATGATGAGAAACATTCACAAACTACTGTACACCCAGCGAAGTACATACACGCCATTCACCGAACGAACATACATACACACAAGCTCACAGACTCACAGACTTTCTCACAAACCAAACAGAGACACGCTAATATACACGCATATCTCTAGCAGCGAAGTTTACCCTTCGGTGCACAAATTGAAAGTGCTTAAACTCGTTTCTGCGTGCATGGCTTTGCGCATGCATCTGCCAGAATTAATAAAAACAAATAATAATATTTTGAACCAATCAGCGGATTTTTCTGAATTTATAGAAATTACCCTTTTTGGAGCCACTTCGACCCCATATAAACCCAGATTTTTCCTTCAACTGAATGTTTTTAGCCCAAATCCACTACAGAGCTAACATCGACGTTTCTCAAGCCTCTATCGGTCCTCTGTCTGGCCTTCGAAAGCCGAAAATGCATTTTCTAAACTCATGCACACATAGCCACACTGACATCAACGTACACACATACACACTACATTAATTCTTTCACTGTCTTATGCATACGCACACTAAAAACGACACACACACACACACACTCCTTGAATCCCGTTTCAATATCGTCTGCTGAATGAAAACAAATGTATAAACATAACCACTTAAATACTTCATGCATTTCTCACTGATCTTTCTAATATGAAAACAAATGATTATTGACTCTATTTAATAACTTTCAATGAAATGTAATTTATGTAATTGAGTGAGGAAGTTTTGATTACGATTTTTCAGACCCGTGGATAATTCACAGCCCTTAAATTATCGACTCAGGCTTCCTCGATATCTCAACTAATGAATCCCCCTTGTTCGGCAAAAACACTCAAATAGGAATAATTATTCTATGTTTTCCTATCTTTGTAGACTTCAATTTTAAACACATATAAAATGTCTCTTTTGTGAACTTCTGCTTTTGTACTCTTTATTTTGTTTGTTTATCATATAACATTTCTCTAGCTCTCTCACACATTTGAATATTACTTAAAACTGTTTTTCTTTAAAATGTTTCTATAAAATCGGCTCTCTCAAAATCTACCCCCCCCCAAAAAAAAACTGGAACCCTAAAAAAGGTCCTCCAAACATCTACTTTGCCTATTCCATTTATACACACACTCACATGGCGCCAGCTGAAACAAACACGGCTACTAAATTTCTTCCTTACAGACAAAATAACTCTTTTTTCATCTGGAACGTTCTTGGACACTCTAGTCTTGACCTACTTTTCATTTTTCAATGTCTTAACAAGGTTCAATAAAAATTAATTACTTTTGACTTTGTCATTCTTTCATTTGATAATGGACTGTCTTCAATGTTTTGAAATGTTTGAGTGTAAAAGGTTCTTAACATGATATACACATTGGACACTCTTCACTTTTCAATAAATGTTTGTAAATAAATCAATTATTGTAAGCTGCTTTCTACTAATATGTATAATTGCTAATCACATTTCTTCATAACACTTGTATGAATCAATAAATATCACTCAATTATTGTCAATTGATTCCGGTCATTGTTTTTTTATGTCAGACTTGTTCAGCTGTGGGTATCAAAGAATTGGTTACCATAGTGCAACAATTTCTGTCTCATAAAATGGAAATTCTGTCAACGTACTTCTTCATGCAGCTCTCTGATAGCGCCGAGTCTTATTTGGCATTATAGCTGCCCTTCAGTTCAACTCAAGAGTGCATGCGTTTCTCAGCAGTTCCGCATAACTTCCGGGTTCGCCAACACGCACATTTCTTTATAACAATTCTACAAATCGATAAATATCACTCAGTCACTATCAAGTAATTTTGGTCATCTTTTTTTTAACGGGATTTGTTTGGCTAACCTTTCATAACACGATATTTTCTTTCTGTGACTCAACAAGTTGTTGCATGAGCTGTTAATACCGTTAAGACTTGTCTCTTTTCCATACTTTAAAGTTTTGAAGTTTTCGAATGTTGGTAATTTTTCATAGTTATACAAACATCCTATTGTTGACAAAATTCCTATTGTTGACAAAATTCCTATTGTTGGGTGTAAAGTGATGGGTGTAACGATTCAAAGGGTGTATACATTATTTTAGGACACCCTGTATATATGCAACAAAATGGGAAAATATCTAACAATATACTCTAAATAATGACGCAGAAAATTTTTAACTTGTTATGTGACTTTTTTTTTGTAACATTTAATGGGTTTCACATATCAAAAGAAGGTATACATTTAGTAAACTGAAACACCATCCTCCGGTGTTTTCGGTCTCTCTGTACAAGGGTTTTTCAAGACACTCTGATATGAGGATACTTCCCATAGTAAGTTAACCGTGACCAACTATGAAAAAAAATAGTGTGTTGTCTCCTCAACATGTCCCCTGATTCGTACAGGTGAGCCCCCTTTATTAAAATTATTTTTTTTTTTGGATCCTCCTTTCTTATTTATTTTATTCTTTGCTGTCTTCCTTCTTTCTTTCTTTCTTTCTTTCTTCCCTTCTTATTTTCTATCATTCAATCCAATTAAATTAATTTGGCAAAAAATAAAATAAATAAATTCTTCAGACTAATGTAGGGAAACGGGTGGTAAAATTATACACAGAAGCAGATACAATAGCTAAGCACCTGTTCAAATTCACCTTGCGTTGTTGGCGCATTTTTACCTCTCTTGAGAGTCTATTCACTGGTCCAGGGATCTTGATTGAAAAAGCGGCCCTCCTCTGGTTCAATCGAAATCAGCGGTGAAATATTTTTTTGTTGTATCCGCGAATACCCCTTTCCGGTGCTGGAGTGAATAATAGGTCTATCGTGATGGCCATGCAGGAAATTGAAGGCCAAAATGGCATCACTGTGTAACTGTCGGCGCTTAAGGTAGAAAAGGTTAAGTTTCTTTCGACGGCTTGTATTGGACAGATCTCATAGATCCTGCACCATTTGAATAACTAGTCTTTTAATTCCTTCAATATGCTCAATATGAAGTATAGAGCTAGTCTGATGATTCATTTTTTTAAATGTGTGTGAAAGGTGAGGAACTGATAAAAAAAACTATGAATAACAACAAGGTCGGCACTCAGGATAAAAAGGGCCCCTCAACTCGTCTACACATCAAGTGGGAAGAGGTAAGCAATGGTGTAAACTTTCCTGCCTCTGGGAGTGGCACTCCAACCATGACAGAGGCCAACCAGGGTCATCCATCAGGCCTTGATAAAAAAAAGGTCCTAACCCCCTATCTTCACCATGTGCAGCAACTTAAAAAAAAGAAAAATAAGAGGCTTAAAAGCCCTGCCATGGTCTGTTGCGCAAACGAATGTGCTATTGTTTGGCTACCATTGCTCTAAGTTTGTAAAGTGGAGCCAGACATCAAACGAAATTCTAGCCTAGAAGATCAAAGAATCTGCTTTCCCTGAAACGAAAAAAAAAATACACGCCTACAATCACTTGTTTCCCGGTGGCTGGGCATATATATAACAGAAAATGAGAACACTATCATCAAAAATGTAGCCCCATGGTAGGCAAAAAGAAACTACCTTCCTATCCGAGAAGAAGAAAACAGACGGAGACAAGAGTCTAGATAGAAGAGGGAAGAAAATTGGACACTGGCCATGGAATATGCTCAAGCCAAACATACCAAACAGAAACAGAGAACAGAGATCGGGAGGAAAATATTATTCGACTTCTGTCCAGAAAAATGTCCCACCCCGGAAAATAACCTGCCAAAGGTATAACAGCATGAACCTGTTCAATGAGGTTGTGTTAGACTATATGAAATCAGAAATAGCAGCCCTCATGGAAACCCAAAAAAAAACCACTGGAAAACACTCTCTCAATTCCAAAATCAATTCAAGTCCAGAGTGCCAAGCACAACACCATTTTGGAAACTGAAGCTTCAAATGCAACTTAACCTATGCAGAAAGGAATTGTCTCGGATCAAACAATTCATTGCAGCCTCTGCAGTGCAGGGGCGGCTGAGGAACATCATCCACAGGCTCAGTTCAAAATATAAGACAAATATCGAGGTAATAAAATGTTGTGAAGGAGCTTGAAGGCAAGATTCCAGCACTTGGCAAAAGAATGGAAACAAAGGACAAAAACAAACGTTTCAAAAAGAATGCAAGACCGTTCTACAGGAATGTACAGAAAAAGAAGAGAGAAAATCATATCAGAAAAGCAACCCAAAATACAAGAGCTAAAAGACTACTGGAAGCCTCTGTTTGAGAACGAGAGATCATGCAATCAAGAGGTCCAGTGGATTTTTTTTACACTTTTTCTCATTTTTTTTTCAATGTATTTAAGCTCCTCCCTCTTTACTCACCGCTCTCCCCATTCCTCCCTTTTTGCCTCCCCTCACACATGTACTACTCTTCCTCTTTCTCTTCCTCCTCCTACTCCTCTTCCTCTCACACATCTACTACACTCAGCATCTTTTGCTTCCTACTACCCGGAAATGCCACAGCCAGAGATAATTCCTGGAATTCTAAAACGAAAGTTGGATCGATTCCAGAATCACTAAAAAAAATGGCATAGACAACTTCTGGCTTTAGTAACCGTAACCCAATTTCTGGCTTAAGTAACTAACAGCACTACATAGTCACTTTAATAGCTGTTTCATCAGATTGTTGAGGGGTGAGGATGCCACACCGGCATGGCTAGTAAAAGCCGATACAACCCTCATACCGAAAACGAATGAGATACAACGTCCTAGTAAATACAGACCCATCCGCTGTCTCAGTATGACTTACAAGCTCTCCACTGGCCTGGTTGCAGATACCATCTACGAACACCTCTCTTCTGGAGCGTACCACAAAAAAAGAACAAGCAGGATGCAGGAGGAAGTGTTTTGGAACCAAGGATCAGTTGTTGATGAATAAGATCATCCTCGAGGACTGTAGGAAGAGGCAGAGAAACCTAAGCATGGTTTGGATCGATTACCAAAAGGCATATGATAATGTCCTCACACGTGGCTTCTGTGGTGCCTTGAATTATATAAGATCCATCCGGTAATCAAGAAAACCATATAAAAATGTGACAAACAATCATGTTATTAAGCCACGCCAATGGAACAATAAGTAGTGAAGATCCGAAGATGGATCTTCCAAGCAGACAGCTTATCTCCTTTACTCTTTTGTTTGGCGATAGATCCATTGAGTAAGCTTCTGAATAAATGCCAGAGTGTCTACAACCTGATCCAGGGCCGCCAACAAGACCCGAATAAAAGAGTCAACCACCTGCTCTTCATGGATAACCTCAAGCTGTATGCCAGCTCAGGCGCTGACTTTAGTCAACTCTTGCAGGTTGTACATACCTTCTCCAAAGATATTGGAATGAAGTTTGACCTGGGCATATGTGCCAAGTGCACCCTCAGAGCTGGGAAGAAGATCAAAACGGAAAACATACAATATTATTAAATAACCCGAAAAGGGTTGATATGCCGTAAAACAAAACAACCAAACCAAACACCATGAATAAATATTTGAAGACATAAAGAACTTGAAGCATAAAAACATTTACCAAAATTACCGGATCCTGCATTAAATAACCTGAAAAGGGTTGATATGCCGTAAAACAAAACAACCAAACCAAACACCACGAATAAACACTTGAAGCATAAAAACTTTTACCAAAATGACCAGATTCGGCATTAAATAACCCGAAAAGTGTTGATATGCCGTAAAACAAGACAACCAAACGAAACTCGACGAATAAACACTTGAAGATATAAAGAACTTGAATAACACATTCTTACAAAATGTGACAAATTCTAACAAATATACCCCAAATATTATCAGGCAGATAACCCAAAGGACCTTTTCGGGATACCAGACCAGAAGAAATAATGAATTTCCTAAAACATATTAATCTTCCTAACAAAATGATATGTGGGTAAAACGGGAAAGTAAATAGCGATACCCTGATGGACAGAGTGTAGCGCATCAAGTATTTCTTATTGAAGAGATGGTGGGATAAGTATCCTGTCCTTGCATAAGGGTACTCCCGAAATAACTGAGAGATGCTCACCGAATTGAAAATTTTGCTTGAGTTGTGGGCGTAGATCTCGCTGGGAATCCATCCACAATTGTCCATTTGTATTATAGGATCGCTTGAAGTAGTTCTGTTGTAGAAGTTACATGATTAAGATCTATTTTCTTTTGTACTAACTTGCGTAGTGATTAGTACGTGGTTTGGTTGGCTAAAACAGGTATGCCCAAACTCTCATAGAAATACATTGGGATATTAGAAAACCATGTATGTGCGCCTTTCAACTACTTTTTTCCAAGTGCCTTTTACAAACAGTTTCTCGAGAGTTGTCACTACAATCTTGCCTCTCGCCTCTTGCCATGACTTGCCGGAAGGCGAGATACAAATTCCTGTTCAAAACTAAAGACCGGGACCAAAAGACCTCGACTCAATTCGTTTTCTTTAAGAGAAAGACCAAGAAGTTTCAGAGTCAATTTCTCCTCAAGAGCAGAGCCATCCATGAGAATCTCAGGAAGAAAAGAGACATGCCTACGATTGAAAGACACGAGCTGAATCTTAACAGGATTAAACGAAACAAGCCATTTTGTACCCCAATCCACAACTGAATCCATGTTAACTTCTCAATCAGCTGCATATTTTGACTGAGGGAGATGGACGAGAAGCAACACCAGAATAGAGAGTGATATCATCAGCATAGATGTTTTGGAAATTTTATTTTCTTCGCCATTAAGCAGTGTAGGTTGAGGAGGAGAGGTCAACATTCCTTGCTATGCTAAGCATTCCCTTCTGTTTTCGTTGTTAGTCTATAAGTGCTATGAGGTGGCTATCAACATAGCTCTTTGCTTTTCCCTCCTTTTCACCTATCAGCATCATCATAGTCTGTCATGTTGGCAAAGGCGACAATGGAGGCATTAGCAGTCGGACAGGTGGAAGGAGGAGGGGGAATGACCTGCACTGAGGAACCTTGAAGTCAAGGCTGTTTCCCTTTCGGCCAAACTCTGCTATTGGCGCCCCTTTTCGAATCAGTACTGGTTAGAACAGCTTCCAGAGAGGTTGTGTTTTGGCTTGTCTCCGTCGACCGCTGACCAACGTTAAACATTTTGAAAGAACCCCACTTTTGTGAAGGCTAGAGGCCTTTTTTATGTTGAAGTTAACAGTCTCAGAGAGACACATTTTGAAAAAGCCAGAGGCTTTTATGTTACAACAGAGCGTCCTTATAAAAAAAAAGAATTCCCTAATGTACAGGGAAGTTTTGAAAGAATTCCAGATATACAAGTCCCAGAAGAAAGTCTGTTGTTAGTTTTTGAAGAGCGACAATTATCCTTTGAAAGGATATTTTATTTGCTGATTTTGGGCGAGAAAACTCAAAGACTTTGACCCATTTGTGAGTTTTATTTAAAAGAAATTTGGTCTGGAACGACCATTTAAAAGATATCGAAGGACTGAAGAGAAGGACATTTGAATCTCTCCTAAGGACAGATTTTTTGTATTGTATTTGTTTAAATTCTTCTTTTCAGCCTTTTCAAGTAAGACATCTTTTTTTGTGTGTATTTGGTGGAAAACCGAGACCACGTTTGTATCGCCACTTTTCCTTATTGCCTGAGGTGATAACCATTGTTTTAGTATGGATCTTTTGGTCCTTTCTGGTATTTTTTGGTGCCGTTTGAGACTATAATATTTGTTGGAATAACTTGTTTTATTTTCTATTATCATCTGAAATAGCAAGCTCCCTTTTTTAAGAATAGTCTCTTGAGTAGAGACTCCATTGTTTTATGTATATTTTTCAGCTCAATCTAATTCTAATTTTATTGGGTAGTTTTTCATTTTATTGTAATTTAAAATATTTGCTGATTATTTTTCATGGGACTTTAAATTAAACTAACTCGAAAGAAAGATATATGAGGCATAAGCAAGATTTTAGAAAAGGAAGAGGATGACTGACTGCTCTCTCTCTCTCTCGCGCCCTCTACCTTCTGTTAGCTCTCTCTCTCGCTCTTTCCCCTCTCTCTCTCTCTCAAATAAGCAATGCCACATTTTTTATTTTTTTTTAAATTCAATGAAACATTGTAAGTTAACAAAAAGAGCCCACCCCATCGTTCAGGCGAATTGATTTCTTCTTGTAGTCTTATTTAAAAGATAGATAAATTTGTATCAAAATTACCAAAATGTTAATAACTATTTATACGAATAAATGTTAATGTTTATCTATTTATACGAATAAATGTGAAAGTTTTAGTTTTGTGTTTGCAAGAAACTTATGAAATGTTTATTATTTAAAATATTGGTTTCAAGTAGCAAACTTTGTGAAACGATAGTGAGCTGACAAAGTCAGCTAGAGTTAATTTCCACAATTCCTTGAAGGACTACTTTAGCCCCTTTGGGAATTGCAACAGCAGCCCGAGAGAGTTTCCTGCAAGCAACGAAGGAAGACATCTCCGCTCCTTCTTCCTGCTTTTGTCCACCAGACAGCCGAGTAAGGCCATTATTCACAGGAAGAAATAGAGCTCAAAGAAAAGCGACAACCCTCAAACCTTCTTACTTAATTCCTATTTTCAATTTGACACTGTCTTAACTTTCGTTAACCTATATCCAACGGTGTGGGTAATTTAAATAAATATCTTCTGTTGTTGTTTATAAAAATATCTTGTTTTCCTAAGCCTATCTTGTAGCTTAGTTAATAAATGGACCCACAGTGTTAGTTGAGATATAATAAAGCATATTTTTAAAGACAAAACTGTTTTGTCAGTTTTATATGCAAACATTTATTCTAGTTTGTTTGCTCACGACCATGATTGGTGTCATACGGTGACTGACACTATGAGTTTTGTTTGAAATACTTTGGGATGACACCTAATCATGATGTTATAGTCCCAAAACACTGTGCACTTACTGTTACACTGCTGATTTGTTACAAAAAAATGAGAGAATTCTAGAGATGATTGGAGAAGACAGATCATTTGACTTGCCCTCTACACCGTCCTCATAGACTTATTTTTCTGATAGGTCACCACTTATCAAGGCCCGGGGGCCACACAAAGATAAGGGTTAAAGAGATTGTCAGTTGGACGATGACTGTCGCCACAAGAGGACCGAAAACAATGGGTAGAAAGGGCAGAAGATTACTAAGCAGAATGGATTATACAAGATGGCGGCTCAACAAGTATTTGCTTACATTAGACTTGAAGGCAACCATGCTGTAGTCAGTTGAGAAGCAGACTTGTGGTATCGTGTTCCACAGATGAGATGTTCTGGAAAAGAAACTTTGTTCATGGAAGTTTCGTTTGTTTTTTTGTGAAGAGAGAGAGAGAAAGGAAAGTTCTAAGCTGTGGTTGTAGCTAGACGAGTTCTTGCTGTGAATGTTTTACAAGAAGGGTTCAGGGATTGGAGCTCAGTCGAGCACCTACCATGAACATAACGATAGAGTAGAAAGAGGCGGACAACATGCCTTCTGTGTGAAAAAGGCTGTAGAGACGAGAAGAGATCATCTCCCACTAGATTGCCAAGTCGATTTTGTACTGTGTCAAGGCAAGAAAGAGTCTTCCGAGTAGTACCTCCATCTTAAAATGTATCTGGCTCTTATACAGGTAGAGGAATACGTCAGGAATGAGGTACTTTCTGCAGCGGTAGACGAGAAGAGATTACCCCCCCCACACACACACACACACACTAGATTGCAAAGGCTATTTTGAACTCTGTCAAGACAAGTGAACTCCAAATAAGTGAGACAAGTCACATAACTGCTTTATTTTGCTGTCCATTCAATTAATTCAGAGTGTGGATTACTAAATCCTTCCCCCTCAAAAAAGAGGAAAAAATTGTTGGTTATATAAACAGAGCGATGAGATATAGACGACAGAATACAACTGGCAGAAGTCAGCAAATCTTCCGAGGTAGCAGAGGTCACATTTCTTGCAAACACGCAGACATAAGTCAATTCTAAAACACATGCAAAATGACAACTACTGTTCCAGCAGTCGGGTCTTATTACCTCGAACCTGTTCCTGAAGTCAGTTTTTACACATGTGCAAAGGGATCTTTACCCCTCACACATCTCATTGAGGTCTGTTTCTTGCACATACGCAAAAGTGTATAATCTCCTGCAATCTCTCATGACACATCTCTCTCTCATTGAGGTCAGTTTATTGCATACAAAAAAAGGGTTTCATCACTCTAACCTTTCACAAACACAAACTTTTGCAGCATTCAACACAACAGGTTCAATTTTCGTGTTCACACAACATAATCATATAATTCTGACAACAACAATAAAACAAAAACAACCACATTAACTCACCAACAAACCAAATGAAAAAAATCTTCCGTTTTGCCACAACCCAACGATTAATGCTAAACTTCATTAAATTAACTACTGCTTTGTAACAACTTAATGCCTTTTTATGATATATTATATCAAAGGTTAAATTGGATGTGACTGATAAATTCTGGTAGAAGTTAACATATTTCACGGTCTACTAAAATTGCTTTGTTCGCTTTTATACTTTTCTTTTTTGACACATACCACACAGCACATGCATCCTTTTCTTAAATGAGATATATACTAATGAGTCACAACTTATCAAGGTATTCCTTTTTTCAGGTTATAGAGATAAAATAATAATGCTAATAATAATAATCGCAATATAAATAAATATAAATAATGCCTCACCGGTTAACACAAATATGAATATCAATTCTAAGAGGATCCCTCCTTAAACAATTATAATAAAATTAAGGTTTTATCCCTCTCTGGAAATGTTCAAACAAATATTTATCTATGAAATAGTCCTTGTTAATTTCCAAGCAACGCAGGAAAGTTTAAAAATACAATAAGGATTCCCTATTCAACTGTCCCTAATCTGAACCAAAATATAATTACATCAATTTTAAAAAATTGAAAAATCCCTAAAAGAATTGGATCTTAATATAATAAGGTCTATATATAATAACTGTAACTGTATAAATAAGATTATATGCCCTTTAGGTAATAACTGTATGCACAGTAATGTAATTGACAGGTGTATAATTAAATATAATATTTACTTTGGTCGAGAGAATGCTTTTGAACAGTCTTTCATTGTCTGTTCTCTTTTGATAATTCGCTGGAACCCTTACTTCTTTTCAATCCCGAACACTCTAGACACCGAATCACATCCTTTAAAGGGGTCAATGCACCACCTGACACAAAAAATTGCAAATTTTGTTTTTTATGGTTTTATGTCAGGTTGGATCTACTCTACATCATGCTAAAAGTTGGACAAGATTTGAGTATGGGAAAGTTTCAAATTTCGAAGTTGAACATTTTCAACTTACAAGTCATTTTCCATTACGTTTTAAAACACTAACACGGTCAGTTTTCATGATAAACCAATCTTGCATTTTTACCTATGTTTTCAGGGTTAATCATTCACATGAAATGGTTGCCAGTGATGTTGAACCACCCCTTATACCATATCTATGGTTACCCCTATCCCACCCCGATTCACATAAGTCATAATGTTTTTTCAAAGTTGTTCCCACCTCCTCCTCCTCCTCCTCCTCCTCCTCCTCCTCCTCCTCCTCCTCCTCCTCCTCCTCTATGACTGGAGCATTTTTCATATTGTCACAGTTGCCATCTTGGCAATGTCCACATGCACTGGTACATTCTAGTTCATGCTTTCTGCAGGTACACCTTAGGTTATTGCATCCTTCCAAACAGTTGAAGTGAATCATCTGAATCAGTTTTGTCTGTCATCACTGGAACAAGTTAGTCCCCTTCTATCATCCATCCCAACTCAGATGGTGCCATTTCATCACTACATCCCATCCACTCCGTAACCTGGTAGTAAGTCCGCAGAGAATGAAATCTACAGGCAGAGGCAGTTGGAGGGAGTCGTTCTGGCGTGGCGAACATCTTTGCCCTTGCAACTTTCTTGCAGAGCATATTGTATCTAATCGACGCCAGTGAGTCCTTCTGATCTCCATTGAACAGTGCTATCATTGCCTTAGAACGTTTGCTTTGGTCGAGAGAATGCTTTTGAACAGTCTTTCATTGTCTTTTCTCTTTTAATGATTCGCTGAAACCCTGACTTCTTTCCAATCCCGAACACCCTGAACACCGAATCACATCCTGTAAAGGCATGCAGAAACAATAGGTCATTGCAAACTGCTTCACCAAGCACCTGTTTGAGAACCTTGATATTATAGACGTAGGATTTCCACTTGTCAGAGTGGAAATAGAGTGCAGTGCATTTGGAAACATCTGTATGAAAAAGCAAGAGAACGAGAAGATCTGTGTCTTCTCCAATGTGTCGGTCTGAAAGCAGACATACTGATGGCTGCCTTTGCAATCTCAACGTCAGCATCTCCTTCTGCTTGAATAACATCACATCCTTTCTGCTTCATTCGTTCCATGATCAGCTGGATTAGTGCCTACTTGTTTGCTCCATTCCCAAAAAATATTGTCGCTTCGGTAATATTCACCTTGTTAACATTCAACTTTCGACTTCACTTCTGATGCGCACAGTCCTTTAGACTTGGTTCACCCTCATAACCATCAAACACTACAGTCGCCTTTCCATAGTTTTCGACAGTGAACGAGGCATAATCGTCTGCAATCGAACTGTACGTGCTCCCCTCCTTCCATTTCAGACGGCGAAGAAGAGATCCTCCATCTAGTACGTTGTGCTCTGTGATTGGAACAGTTTGCTGCAAACCACTGTCTGATTTTGTTTTAACATAGTTTCTGATTGCTTCAGCAAGTTGTGGTTTGTTCGCCTGACGCAAGAGTCCTTTTCCTTCAAACATCGGGTATAGACACAGTTCATAGGACGTGACATAATCTATCCAAAGATTTCCCGTCTGAGAGACTACGAGAAATCTCTGAAACAGGAGCGATGGGTCAATGCTACGATCTGCAGACACTTTCACGTTCTTGCTGGATGCTAGAGTCTTTGCATTCAAACTCCGTTTGTGAGGGTAGGAGGACATCGATTGTCCGTCCATTTCTTGTACAATGTCTCTTCCGATTACGAAGAGGTCCTGCACATTGACGTCTTCGTTGGCATTAATTCCTGCGTCATGATTCCTCAGTTGAAAACGGTGTAACACCGTCTAGTTTTTTTCCAAGATTATCTCATCTCTTTTCAACTGAGAGGCAGACAACTCCTTATGTTGTTCACTTGTTACGTAACTTCTTTCAGTAAGATCTTGCATAGCGAGGTTGTAAAGGGATGACACAGTGGATGACATGGCCCAAACTGTTCTCTGGTGCTTGGACATCCCACTCCTTCGCGTCAACCTACTTTTGAGTGAGCGCGTTAGTGTTTATTTAACACCTACCCACAATAGGAGTATGTGACACAAGGTCGAAAAGTGGGATTTGAAAAGCCAGCGCTCGAGAAGGTGAGCACTCTGGCCATTAAAAATTGCCTGGGCAGCCCCGTCGGCATTCCACGGTAGGGGCGCCTCAGGCAGTAAGCAATAAACTTACTCCTCCCCAAAGAGGGAAGGCGAATCCTGGGAGGGTGGACCTCCTAGAACTGCACAGGACAGACCCATAGACCAGCGTAAATCAAGCCCCGAAGACCAAGACAATACCAGTCTATGGGGTGCAGTATCCATCGGAACAGATACTACATTTTGAGCGTGTTAGTGTCTGCTTGATCACAAGATTGGAGCCAAGACCAGCCCAGTATTGGCTGCTGCGTCGGATTACGTGAAACCCAGAGTAGAACTTCTGATGTACTTCAGGATTGTCGTCTTTCAAGGCATACATCTTCTGGAGATATAGACTAGCCGACTTCAGAAAATTCGGATTGCTCGCGTCCGCGAATATTGGCAGGCAAGCTGAGACAGACCCCTTTAATACTTTCCAAGCAACGCATAGGTATATTAAAGTTTAAAAATACAATAAGGATTCCCTATTCAACTATCCCTAATCTGAACCAAAATATAATTACATCCAATTTAAAAAAAATTGAAAAATCCGTAAACGAATTGGATTCTAACATAATAACACCTATATATAATAGCTGTAACTGTATAAATAAGATTATATGCCCTTTAGGTAATAACTGTATACACAGTGATGTAGTTTACAGGTGTATAATTAAATATAATATAATAAATAATAGCAATAATAACAACAGTAATATAAATATTAATATTGATAGTAACATTAATGCTAATAGCAGTAATATTAACAGCATTGCTAATTATATCAATGTTAACACTGAAAATACTAATGCTACAGATATAAATAAAAAAATTCGTTTATATATGCTCCACTTCATATCTAATCAAAAATAGAATCTCTATGCATTACAATACATTCAATAATGAAAAATATGCGAAAAAAATTCATTTGGAATTTAAAACATAGAAATATCTCATAAGTTCGAATGGCCCTTTATTAAAAAGATCACACCATATCAGCCGGGCTCAAGATTCTGTAATCTGTGCATTTCTGGGGCTTTAACTATTCTGAAATCTACTTAACTTAAAATTCGAAATCATCTAATCTTGCACCCATGGACAAAAATTCAAATGTGACGAACTTAAAATAACTTCTTTTTTTTAACATAGTTCACCCCAAACAAGGCAGGCCGCCACTGTAGACCTAAGGGACTACTGAAAAAAAGGGTGAAAGTTTGGAGGGGGGGGGGTCAACCTAAATTGGGAGCTGTACAGCGAGATGTCTGTTTACATTACTTTTAAATTTCTGCATGTCAGTACCGTCAGGAAAATAGGGAGCAGAGAGGGAGTTCCAGAGTCCAGCAGCACGAGAAAAGAAGCTTTTGAAGTAGAAAGCTCTTCGGCATCTGGGGACCTCCACAGTGAATGGATGGGACCTGGCAGATTGTCGGGTTGGTCTAGTGAATTTGCGTCGTGGGGGCACCAGAGCAGCAGGTTCATCAGAGCACAATCCATTGAAGTAATTGTAAAACAGGCACAAGGAAGCAACATTGTGGCGATGGGACAGGAACTGGAGCTTGGTTGACAGTGAGAGACCTATTAAGTTGACGACTCTTTTTTGGACCTTGTCTAAGAGGGAGAGACTAATGGATGATGCACCAGCCCATATGTGGCAACAATACTCCATGCATGGGCGGATGGTGGCTTTGTAGAGATATAGGATAATGTCAGGTGTGAGGAGTATACTAGCATGGTAGAGGGAGCCCACCTTCTTTGCAGCAGCCCTGGCAATGTCTTCAATGTATTTATTCCAATTCATGTTATCTGTGAAAGTTAGGCTGAGGAGTTTGAATGATGAACTCTCAGGTAGGGTGTTATTTGCCATGACAATCGGTGGTTGAATAGGTTTCTTGTAGTTATTGAAGGAAAGTAGCTTTGTCTTCATGGCATTAAAAGTTACCATCCATTTTTTACCCTATTCCACTACAGCCTGGAAGTCATATTCTAAGGATTCAGCCAGTGCTTCAGATATGTGCGTGTCGGTTTTGCCCACATAATGAGAGTAGTCTGCAATGGGAATTTAGGGAGAGGGTGATTTGCTGAGTCCAAAGTGGAGTTTAAGGCGAAACGCTGGGCAAGTAGTTCAGCCTTATCAGTTGCCGGGCAAACAACATCGTTGTGATTTGATTGCAGGGGAATTGTCCATTGTCCATCACACTATTGTAGATTTTCCAGAAATCACGAGTACCTAGTTTCTGTGACTGAATGCGTTTTTTGGTTATCTCTGTATACCTTCTCTTTGCTTCATCTATCACTACTGTAAACTTGAAGAGGGAGCCCACCTTCTTTGCTGCAGCATGTTACCTGTGAATGTTAAGCCGAGGAGTTTGAATGTTGAACTCTCAGGTGTTATTTGCCATGACAAACTGTAAACTTGCACTATAAATTAATTGCGGAATAAGTGGATAAATAACTGTCATTTAAATATAAAAGTTAAAGTACATTCCTAACATAAATAAAATAATAATAATGCTTATGCTAAATAACAATGATAAAACAAACTTACTTCTCGTCATCAATAATAGATGGATTTAAATAAAGTTACAATAACATATAGATATTATGTTAGAATAGGATATAATATATATCTTAATAATTAATCTTATTTGACACAGTTTTTTATCTGTATACTTTACATGTATTTCTGTATTGTGTGTGCATGTATATATATATATATATATGTGTGTGTGCGTATGTATAAAAAATAAATAAAAGCAATAATTATATATCTTTTATTTATTTTCTATATTTTGACGTGTAGCAATATATATATATATATATATATATATATATATATATATATATATATATATATATATATATATAACATTAAATACAAATTTAAAGATAAATGACATATCCTTAAATGAGTGATAATAGAAAACTCAATATAGTGAATAGAGCAATAAATTCAGAAAATGAATGATAAAAATAAGAAGTTGTACAAAAACAATATTTATTAAATCATCAGAAGTTCAAAAGCAAGGAGGGATCTCATTATCCTTAATCCATGGATTTTCAAAGAAAAATTATTTTCATCAGAGGATAAAAATCGGTAATGTAAATATTACTGGTAACATCAAACTTTGAAAATTAATACACACACACACACATTCACACATATATATATATATGTAGAGCTTTAATTACAATCCGAATATGTTCAGCAAAGAATTTCTTCCATTATCAGCCAAAAACATACCTACTCCAACTAAGGAGGCTTATATATACAAATTGGTCCAGTCAATAAATAAGTTTTTGATAAATGTTAGATGGAGAGCTTACCATCATGATCTAAAATCATCACCGGATCGGATTGACATTGAAGATATGAAACAGCAAAATACTAATGGAGGTGGACTACCATTGAACTCATTTAGGGAGCTTAAAAAAATTGAGAGAATCGCCGCAGCTCATTACGGCCTTAAAACAACATCTTTCCCTAGGCAGAATGATGATTTGGCCGGCTTTGAGAATGCCTTGTTCGACCTGGTCAGAAGAATTAAATTCAGAAAGCAGACTAAATATTGCAGTTCTATCGTCAAAAAAATAAATGGATTTACCAGGAGAGTTAACAAACATACGGATTTCATTGTTCCGGCAGACAAGACCAAGAACTACTACAAATTGGATTATACCTCTTACAGGAATTTAATATACCGTGAGTTGCATAAATCATATAAAATTGCACCACCCAATAAAATTATAGATATAAATTTGGAGGCTAAAACACTACTTAAATATATGAATCTAACTAACCATGCAGAAATAGTAACGCCAGCTACACCTAGATTTTCTCTTAAAGACCATAAGACTAACTTCCAACAAAACCCATCAATAAGGTTAATTTGCCCATCAAAATCTGACTTAGGCATAATCAGTAAAAAAATTCTTGATAGGGTCATCCCGACAATCAGAAATAAAATTTTCTTTTCGTTGTGGCAATCTTCAGATAGCGTAATTGAATGGTTTATGAACCTTAAAGATAAACATAGATTAAGTTTTATAACTTTTGACATAGACAACTATTACCAATCTATTACCCCAATTCTCTTAAATAAAGCCCTAAATTTAGCGAAAAATAATTCAGACCTTACTGATCAGGAAATTAAACTGATCACCTTAGCCAGAAGATCTATTCTCCAATTCGAAGGCAAATTATGGACCAGAAAGGACACCCCCAACGATTTCGATATTACTATGGGAGCTTCTGATTCTGCTCAGGTAACGGATCTAGTGGGTTTATTCCTCTTAAATGAAATGAAACATAGGTTTAAAAATATAAGAGGGGGCCTATATAGAGACGATGCCCTATTTGTCTCGGATGAAAGACCTAGAAGATATAGCAAAACAATTGAAGAATTACATGATTTTTTCAGAAATTTCGGCCTTTCCATAACTGTTGATCCGGAGAGAAAAACTTCTAACTTCCTTGATATCACCCTTAACCTCAATGACGGATCATATAGCCCTTTCCATAAACCCAATCTAACTCTTTTCTATGTACATAAACTATCTAACCACCCGAAAGCTATAATTAATTCAATAGTACCGTCTGTTTCCAATAGAATATCTAAGCTTTCTGCCAATAAAAACATTTTCAACCAAAACGCACAATTTTATAACAATGCATTGCTCAATTCTGGATATTCTAAAAAAATAACTTATAACCAAAACAAAGAGAATGATAGAACTGTAAATATTATTACACATAATATGACAACTAGCAATAGGAGCCGAACTAAAAGAAATGTAAATAAACAAAGACCTCTAAGGCACTCTATCATACCTGATGAAAATCACCAACATATAGATAGCCCTACACCTACTGCACGTAAACGCCTTAGAAGGAAAAATAATATTTGGTTTAACCCACCTTTCAATAATAACGTTAAAACCAATATCCCGAAGGAATTCTTTAAAATATTGGAAAACTCTTTTAAATACCCACATAAATATAGCTCCATACTTAATAAGAATTCAATTAAAATTTCATACTCTACTATGCCAAATATAGCCCAAACAATAATTTCAGCAAATAGCAAAAAAATAAAAAATATCCAATCTAATTCTAATTATTTCAATCCTATAAATACATGCAACTGCAGGCGCACCAGTGATTGCCCACTGGACAATAGATGCACATATTCTGATATTGTATATGCTTGTACTGTAACTGAACAAAATAATTCTATAATGAATCCTAGAGACCGCATAAATACAGCCCCTAATCAAATTCCACAATTGAGCACTACAACTAATTTGCACCATAACTCTAGACCTAACAATTCTAATATCCATCCTCTACCTCAGCAAACCGGTAATGAGTTCCCAATGGAAGGTAACGATAACAATAATATACAATCAATCAACCAACCTAATCCACATCATGAAAATACAGTAAATAGAAATAGACCTGTGAATAGGAATATAAATGGCACGGGAATAAGGGTAAATCCTAGGGTACACACATATATTGGGGCCACAGCAAATTTAATTAAATCCCGCATCTCCATGCATAACTACTCCTTCAATAACGATGTCGGTAACAACAAAACATCCCTGACCACTTTAGTTAAAAATTTAAGATCAAATAATATTCCACACAATATAAAATGGTCTATCTTAAAAAAATCAAACTCCTACAGCCCAGGATCCAGATCTTGTGGTCTATGCAACTCTGAAGCTGTAATGATAGCTACTGCACCTAAACATTTAAATCTGATAAATTCTAGAAGTGAATTGGTCTCCAAATGTCGACATGGAAGGAAATTCAAATATGCTATATGGAAACCACCACCAGTCTTGCCGTAGCTGTTTGGGCGAGCAATGATACCGGGGGTGTCCAGTCTTCGAGATGGGTCCTTTTTAATTTTTAATTTTTAATCTTTTTTGCCTAAGGGATTTAGACTCTGAGGTTGTAAGGGTTTATACACCTACATTTTCAGTTTCTAAATATATACACCTAAATTTTTCAGTTTCTAAATATATTTACAATATCTTTACAATATCTTTACAACCTCTTAATTGGGAAATATTAAATCTTAAACCTTAAATATATTTACAACTTCTTGATTAGGAAAAATTAAACCCTAATTTGGATTGGACTTCTTGATTGAACAAATCAAACCTTAAATTAAACTTCCTAATCTGATAAAATTAAATCTTAAATTAAACTATTAAATTATTAAGTTATAATTATTTAGATAACTTCGTAATTGGGAAAATTAAATCTTAATTGGGAAAAATTAAACCTTAGGGCAGGTTAAACTTTTTAATTGGGGAATGTTAAGCCTTGAGTTGGAATTCCTGGGCTGATGGGATTGAATCTTAAATTAAACTACTAATAATTTCTAACCTGATAAAATTAAATCTTGAATTAAACTATAAAATTATTGGAATTTAATAACTTCGTAATTTTTAATTTCATAAATATTCTAGATTACTTGATAGGGCTAGATTTGTGAAGTCGGTTTTTACTGTAAGCTAGATTTTAAGTAATACTTTTGGATGTGTACGTGATCACATGACCTGACCTATATTTCCTAGCTCCCTTCTCTCTTTCTTTTAACTTCTTAGCTCCTTCCCCTTTGACATAGAATATGCTTACTGACCCAGACAGGGAAGATCTAATCTGGTGGGATGGATGGCGGGGTTGTATGTTGCCTTCTTTCTTGAGCCCGTCAAACAGGATGCAACACAGACATAATTTTAGATCCGTTGAAGTCATTCTGAGATGTAGACAATTTAATATCGCCTTCTGTTCGTTAGGGATTTGTCATGTCTGGTTGAATTGCAGGGGAGAGAAGATCACTTATATATTTTTCGCTCTTCTGGCTAGATGTGATGGGATTCAGTCTTATTTTGCTCAATTCGGATTTAACGGGTTTTCTAATTAAACAACGAACTTTGATTTGACTTGGGTTGCACATGTCGGCATTTCGGAACTTTGATTGGACTTTTTGTATTATTTTGATTGATTTATTTATCATTAACATTGAATATGGACACATTTCGCGACTGGATAACTTTGCCGGCCCCTTCAATTTCACGTATTTGGACTGCTGTTTGTATCTTGGAGTAATGTCTTTCCTGATTATGCTTCTCAACTTGTATGACCTGGATGGACTGTATGGATTCAACAAAAGTATGTTTTTGGATTGATATGTTTGATGTTATGTATTTTTATGTATTTGTGTATATAATTTTATATATTTTCAAAGCGTAATTTTATTACCTGTAGTAGTATAACTGCGGTAATGGTCCTCTGAAGAGAAGAATTATCTTTGAAAACTCATGAGCTAAGGACTTAAGGATGCTTTGCATGAACTTTGAATTCTAATAAAATTTGATTGACACCTTATTTTATTACTTCATTTTATATTATAATATTATAATATTATAATATATATATATATATATATATATATATATATATATAAAGTATAAATTTTTATTTATACAAACATTATTGGTTACATATGTGTATACATGTTTCGGTTGCACTTTTCCCAGAAAGTCAACCTCATCAGACCAAGAATTTCAGAGAACTGGATGGATTTGAAGAATTTTCTCTCCTAAATAAATCTTTTTGGAGTTTAGTCATTTTCTATTTCTTATGAATTAGTATCGGATTACCTATTCCACTTGCTGACCCTTTTTGTTAGTGGTTGTCCTTTTTATTACTTTTTATGGCGTCTCCATCACCTTTTCTTTATTTTATTGCCCACTTCTTTCTGGGTTTCTTTAAACTCTTTAACCTACCAAGTTTTACAAACTCGTTTCATTATAAATATCTTATCTATATATCAAGAGTCACACATATATAAACAAACTCTAATAGATACTCAAATACAAACAAATAAACAGACATTGATATACATACACATCTAAACATGGACACACACACAGATCCACTATCAATCAAGCATATATTCAAAATACATACGTGCTTATAAATATATTCTAGATCTATAAAAAAAAAAAAATTCAATACAAAAATTCATACGTCTACACAAACACACATATATACAACTATATGCACCTACACACGCATATCTATACACACACACATATATATACACATACATATATATACATATATATACACACATGCACACACACCTATACATGCACATATATACACACATACATACACACACACACACATACATATATATATATATACACATACATATACATACATAAATCATACATGCGCATATTCGCAACATAGACATATACGCATACACACACACATACACTTTTCGTATAAATAGTTCCTAAAAAATACGTACATATATGCGCATATATATACATACACATACACTGACATATATATATATATATACACATACACATATACATATATACATATACACACATACATATACACATACATACATACACACGCATCCACACCCATATACACAGGCGCCGACAGTTCACACCTATACATATATACGAATACAAATACATACATACACACCTATCCTTATACAAAGTGCACACAAATTAATATATACAATCACATATCTAGAATATATATAAACTAGACTATGCAAATATAAAAACTACAAATGTATACGTGTATATTCATAGTCAGATATACACATCACACACAACGTACACATACACAAACATACACACGCATAAGTCTACATACATGCATATATATACATATATATATATATATATATATATATATATATATATATATATATATATACACATACTCACACAAATACATACACATATATAAAGTACACACCTAGGCATATAAATATTTATTTATTTAGGAGAGAAAATTCTTCAAATCCATCCAGTTCCTTGAAATTCTTGGTCTGATGAGGTTGACTTTCTGGGAAAAGTGCAACCGAAACATGTATGCACATATGTAACCAATAATGTTTGTATGAATAAAAATTTATACTTATAAACAGCTCTACTTGTTATTGAGCACTTTTTATAAACACTTGAGTTTCTACGGATTTACATTTACAGAAACTAATACAATACATGTACGATATATATATATATATATATATATATATATATATATATATATATATAATAATGGTAATAATCCAGGTGAAAAATATCCACAGGGTGGTAATCCAGAGAATTTTAACCGGGTTTATAAAAAGTGCTCAATATCAAAATAGAGCTTTATATATGATAGTTTTATTTACACAGACATGTACAAAATCTGCGACACTGGCATGTCGATGTTATCGATCAACAGTTACTATAAACTGAGATCTCATCAGGCAGAGTTAGAATCCGATCTTAACCTCAGATCATATTTGGAGAGAATGAAGTGGAGGGGTAGAGACAGAGAAGAAGAAGGAAAGAAATTTAACATTTCAAAAATTAAAGCCGTTAAAAAATTAAAATTAAAATTAAAAATTAAAAATTAAAAATTAAAAAATCTAAAAATCTAAGGTCTAGAATCTGAAACAGACAGGGCAAATAAATAAATAAATAAATAAATAAAAAAATAAGAATATATGGTGGAAAGAGGAACAAATAATGATGAGGGGAGAGACACATAGAGGAAAAAAGAAAAAGAAGAAGAAGAAGGAGAGAGAGAGAGGGCGTCTATTGATTTAGGTCGGGAGGGAAGGAGGGGGGTAGTAGACATGCACGAATTAGGTGTCACAAAACCGTCGAGTTTATAAATGTCTTTTTCCAAGTGAACTGTAGTATGCGTGCGTGCAAACTGGGCTGATTGTTATATTGGTTGGGGCGGTGATAAAATGTGTCGCGGTTCCGGGTCTTTATATTGTCTTTATAATTTGTCTGGAGTTAATTTGAATAAATAAGTATATTTTTAATTTTAATTTTTTAACGGCTTTAATTTTTGAAATGTTAAATTTCTTTCCTTCTTCTTCTCTGTCTCTACCCCTCCACTTCATTCTCTCCAAATATGATCTGAGGTTAAGATCGGATTCTAACTCTGCCTGATTTATTTAATTATTATTTATTATAATAAGAGAAAAGTAAATTTAGAAAAAATAAGTGAAAACGTCAATCAGTAATAATTATTATTTAATTAATTAATTTAATTTAATTATTATTTAATTAATTAAATTAATTATTTAATTATTATTTATTATCATAAGAGAAAAGTAAATTTTGAAAAAAATAAGTGAAAATGTAAATCAGTAATAATTATTATTTAATTAATTAATTTAATTATTTAATTATTATTTAATTAATTAAATTAATTATTTAATTATTATTTAATATAATAAGTGAAAAGTAAATTTAGAAAAAATAAGTGAAAATGTAAATCAGTAATGATTATTATTTAATTAATTAATATAATTATTTAATTATTATTTAATTAATTAAATTAATTATTTAATTATTATTTAATATAATAAGTGAAAAGTAAATTTAGAAAAAATAAGTGAAAATGTAAATCAGTAATAATTATTATTTAATTAATTTATTTAATTATTTAATTATAATGTAATATTATAATAGAAAAGTAATTTAGAAAAAATAAGTGAAAATGTAAATCAGTAATAAATTAAAATAAAGATAAAAAAATAAACAATGATCATTGATACAAAAATAAACAAATCTCAGAGAAGAAAAATATCTGCGACCTAAATTTTTAGGCGATTAAAGGGAAATAACTGTCTTCAAAATAGAATGTATGTTTAGAAAGAGTAAAAATTAAAAAAGAAAAAAAGTTATTCACTAGTTAAGCTTAGTAACTTCACCAAAAAAATTTACTTAATTTAGTGGACTAAGTTAAAAGGTGTATATTAATGAGTATATAATCAAAGGGGTTATCTCTCTTATATAAAATGGAGTTGATTTTTCTCCTGCCAACCTGGTTAGACTAGACTATAAAACTAATGCACCAAACGCATCCAAACACATCGCTTCAGTCGCCTAATATCTTCTACCGTGTTTCCAGATAATATAAATTATCTTTATAAGCTAAACCAAAAACATTATTTTTATTCCGCACTGTAAGCCTCTCCCAACTAATTGAACCAAAGAGAGGGTAGCACGCCAATTTCTCTCTGTGTATTAATAACTCTTACCCTCCTCAAACATCGTTTGGTAATTACTTCACAAGGAACTGTAATCAAGTTGCACCGTTTCAGAACTTGTAAAACATCGAATCACAGCAAAGCTTACATAGATATTACGCATTAAATCGTTCACCATAACACTACATCACATGTTAAACAAAAAATTAACCTTCGATGAGAAACCAGATAAGTATTATTTTTCTTTCCAAGAATTAAACACATAAATTTGTTTTGTTTTAATTCTTGCTCCCGTAATGATTACAAAGTAGGTTTATTTTATGGATTAATTAATTTTAATATCAATTTTATTTTAGTTAAATAAACTTATATTTAAAAAAAATAACAAAAACAATTTGTTTAAAAACTAAACAAAACCAAGGCCTAAGAATAAAAATATAAAAATAGTTCTATGTTTCATTTATTTACAAAAAAAAATTCTATTTGAACTAAACTGTTTTTTTTTTTAACATTAAAATAACCCTAATCTAAGTTTTAAGTTTAGTTCGGCAAAAGTCTATTCGGTTCAGTTCAAATTCTGTAGAAGAACCTAAATGCACTAACGTTTATTATATTTTCTAAAATAACAACATAAATAAAAATTGGTGCAGTCTCCTACGATTTGCTTTCGATGACCGAGGAGACAATAGATAATAGATCGAACAAATATCCCGGCCCGACAGAAATACACTTTTCCATAATCGGTCATTGAAGGAGATATGTGGCGATTTCTATTTTTGTTACACTCGGAGGTAATCATTTTCTTGGGTACATGGATGTTCCACAATTCAAAAGCGACAATTGTTTCTTTACATTAAAACTATCCGCTGTGACCTATTTGCGTTCCTTCAGCTGTTTACACATTTTATTTCGTTCTTTTATATTGCTCTCGGGCAACGGGTATCTGCTAGTGAATTATAAAATATTATAAGGTAATATTTTTCAAATAGACATAAAATTGAGATATAATCAGATTGAAGTTAAAATTAATTGAAGGGGTATGATATTTAAGGTAATAGAGATTTTAAAGAATATGTAGGAATATAGGATTTAAAAAATATTAAAAGTGTAAAATATTTATGAAGTTAGCATTATAAAAAATGTAAAAATTATTTGTAAGGTAGAATTTAAAATAACATAAGGGATTTTAAAGTAAATTAAAAGTGCAATAGTAGTATTGATTACAAATTATAATAAGTACATCACACTTGTTTCCCTAACTTTAAAGACATTCCAAAATTTCAGGAAATAAAATTTTAGGGAAGTAAGGAAAACTAAAAAATGGCTTTAAATAGGATTGAAAATTCACTTAAGACTGAATCTTAAAGATTAATATTTGTGAGTTAAAAATCAAACATTCTATTAATCGAACCGGCTTAACTATTGGAGTAAGGTAGTGTATCAGTTGGAGTTAATAGTTGGTTATATTTAAATATTCTTTTATATCTACATGCCGAAAGGAACTCATTTTTTTTATTTATTATATTTTTATTCTTAACAGAGGTGTTATCATCACGGCTTTGAAAATACACAATTGACCAAATTTAGAACCTTAGCTTCTTCAAGATGGACCAATTTATTGAGTATGGAATATTTTTCGATTTTAAATTCTTAATTAAGTTAGTTAGAGAGGTCCCTTTATTCTTATCATTATTCCTATTGAAAGAAGATATATGATTTGAGATGCGGTATTTCAATGGGTAAGCAGATGCCTGACATATGTATGTATTTTAGAGGGAGTAATTATTTCGTTAGTATTAGCTCCACTCAGAGTGAGAGTAATTATGTTCTAGTTAGATGGCGGGTGTAAGTTATTTGAAGGGGATTAGGGTTAGGGTTATTATTTGGTGCTGAGTCCTTTATATATTTATAATATATATTTGAAGATCAATATCTTTATAAATGCATTATGCCACAAAATGTCTTCCTTGGCATTATTTTAAAATGAGGCATAATGCATTTATATATATTTATCTTCAAATAAATTGAATGTTGACTATTCTATCTGTTTTTCTGGATTCGAATACCTTTATATGAAAATATAATATTCCAATGAATGACACTTTAACACCTCATAGCTTAACGTTGAATAAGCATCGTCGTCGTCGTCGTCGTCGTCACCACCACCATCATCATCACCATCATCATCATCATCATCATCATCATCATCATCATCATCATCATCATCATCATCATCATCATCAAATATATTATTACAAAGATTTTCTACTCCTTCATATGTGAATTTTTTGTTTTCCTTCAAAACTCATAAACGACTGTACTATATTTTTTTTCAAATTAATAATGTGGTACTTGTATAGCTGTTATACATCATGTTTCCGTGACTTCGCATCGTCAACGTTCGGGCAGATTACGGAAGCGCCCAAGAGTTGATGAGGCGAAAACTGCCAAATCCTAAATTGAAGACTGGCAGCCGATAAATTACGACGAAGAAAATCAAACTAAAATACATATATACAAATAAAGAACGAATAAACAACTTAGTAATTAGATGTTTATTTTTTGTTCTTTTCTGTCAAAGGGACCATTGTTAATCAAATGTTTTTAAATAAAATGTTTTTTTGTCTTTTCAAATGATGATTTTGTTTGATTTGTTAAGCAAATGTTATTGTTTTTTTAATTTTTTTCAATGTGTTTTTTTACATTTTTTGTCAATTTTTTTCTTGTTAACACAAACACTGCAACAACTGTTTTTAAGCAAATTTTTTAAATTTTGTTTTCTTATTTTAACGAAAACAAACTGTTTATAAGTAAATGTTTCTTGGTTAATAGTTTCGTCAACTCTCGGACGCTTCTGAGACCTGCCTGAACGTTGACGACGCGAAGTCACGGAAACATGGTGCGTCAGCTATAAGAGTACGAATAATTTATTATTTTTCCTTTTGCTGATAGCACTTATTTCTTTGAAAAACATGTGTTTTAAGGATTTTTATTTTTTAAATATTCTTTATTGTAATATAAAAATATAATAAACTTGTAAAATATGTAACTTTAAATTTGTTTTATTATTACTTTTTTTCTATGATAATGTTCTATCCCCAATATTGAGCATACTTCTATCGCACTAAAAATTAATATAAAATAATTATTTTATAATAATTGAAAAAAATATATATGAGAGAGAGAGAGAGAGAATAATAATATACAGTAATTTAAATGAGAGTGTGTATGTATGAAGATTAGTACCTATATTAAATATATTGTTTTTGTAATGACACGCTATGAAAAATAATAATAATATATATATATAAAAGCCTTGCGAACATCATGCGGAAGAACAGACTGCGTTGGTTGGGTCACATTGAGCGTAGCGATGGCTGGATTGCTAAAGTCCGACAGTTGAATGTGCCAGCAGAGAACATCACCACTGGCAGACCCAAGTTGACTTGGGAGGACGTAGTCAAACGTGATAGGAAGGCCATGGGTATGGATTCCATCAAGCCTTGCCAAAGACAGTAGTGGAGAGGAAGACTTAGATTTCGAGACTAGACAATCAGGCCCCACCCTCATCAGAGGATTAATTGTGGCCTGATTCAACAAATAAACCGGTTGATGATGATGATGATGATTATATATATATATATATATATATATATATATATATATATATATATATATATATATATAAAAGATAAATGAAGGAAGAGAGATAAAGATGTACGAATGACGACAAATCTATTTCAACTTGGATCAACTTATCCATCTATGTAATTCCTCTGATGATAAGATTTTAATCTTTGAAAAGCCTTGGCTTAAGGAAAGAAAAATAAACAGGTTTTTATCGAGTACACCTTGCATTGAACAATCGAAGTTGAAATAGATTTGTCATTCGTACATCTTTATCTCTCTCCCTTCATTTATCTTTATAATTGCTCTATCTCGTATATTGAGCTTAAACCATTTCACTATAGGTTCTATCCTCTAAAAGTATACTTTTAGTTTCATATATATATATATATATATATATATATATATATATATATATATATAAGGAAATTGACATCATCTTTAAAGCACCCATGAAAATGTATTTAAGTGAAATATTTTTGAAAACCGACACATGGTGCAATTTAAATGAAAAAATCATTTATTTATTTTTTTTTTTTGCAAGCTTTCGTTGTAAAACAACTTTGTCAGGCGAGACTGTGTTATAGTTTTTTTTCCTTTCTTCTTCTTCCCCATTTTGCTGGTATTAACCCCGAGGGGTCGAATCACGGTAGAGGAAGAAAAACATGTCAAGTTGTAAAAGACGTTAGAATAAGTAGAGTCCGGTCGATGTTTGGCACAGGTTGGCGCTTTTTGAATAAGGAAATTGACAGCATCTTTGAAGCCCCCATGAAAATGTATTTAAATGAAATTTTGAATATATATATAATTTTTTTTAATCCGCATTTATCTCCCACTGATGTGGAATTAATTTAACAGCTTATTTTTAACCAAAAATTAATAGATTTCCCCAAATTTCAGTTTCTTTGGGGTATTTTAAATGGTTTTTAGGGGACATAATACGGGCACAACCTTCCATTTGAAAATTCAAATATTTCAGATTTGTATTGAATTTTATCCATAAAGCAAGATTCCCTGAATTTTAATTTCTTCTTAAGACCCTTAAGCTTAAGCCTAAAATGTTAGACATTTTCTATAATCAAAATCGGGTAATGGATTTTGGTAAAAATTAGAATAAAGATTCGAGGCATAAGATTTAAGATCTGCATTTTAATAAGGGTACATAAAAGTGGTGTAAAACTGTTTTGTTCACAGAATTAATTTTACCTGTCCTGGGACGGATATTCTTCTAGTATATGCACAATCTTAGGTATGAGTATATGTTTATATATTTCGATTTAGAAAATTCACTCCTAAACTAATTAACCGATCATTATGAATTTTGGAAGACAACCAGCTGCTAGGCCTAAAGGTGGGTAATGTGGACTATATTTAGTTGAATTTACTTTTCTAAAAAAAAGGCAAAAGCCCTTTGTGAAAATTCAGATTAATCCGATTTTTGTGAAATTTTAACAGTAGGTATTAACCATCAATTAATAAATATTCTCTAAGGTTCGGCTTTATAATTTCTTTTAGTATAATTTTCATAAACACTAAGCTCAATAGCATTGTCATTTTGAATAAACATTATACTCAATAGCATAGTAACTTCTTTTAAATAAACACTAAGCTCAATAACATTCTCATTTCATTTAAATAAACACTAAGCTCAATAATATTTTCATTTCTTCTAGATAAACACTAAGCTCAATAAGATTCGCATTTCTTGTAGATAAACACTAAGCTCAATAAGATTCTCATTTCTTGTAGATAAACACTAAGCTCAATAAGATTCTCATTTCTTGTAGATAAACACTAAGCTCAATAATATTTTCATTTCTTGTAGATAAACACTAAGCTCAATAATATTTTCATTTCTTGTAGATAAACACTAAGCTCAATAACATTCTCATTTCTTGTAGATAAACACTAAGCTCAATAACATTCTCATTTCTTGTAGATAAACACTAAGCTCAATAACATTCTCATTTCTTGTAGATAAACACTAAGCTCAATAACATTCTCATTTCTTGTAGATAAACACTAAGCTCAATAAGATTCTCATTTCTTGTAGATAAACACTAAGCTCAATAAGATTCTCATTTCTTGTAGATAAAAACTAAGCTCAATAATATTTTCATTTCTTTAAGATAAACACTAAGCTCAATAACATTCTCATTTCTTGTAGATAAACACTAAGCTCAATAAGATTCTCATTTCTTGTAGATAAACACTAAGCTCAATAATATTTTCATTTCTTGTAGATAAACACTAAGCTCAATAATATTTTCATTTCTTGTAGATAAACACTAAGCTCAATAACATTCTCATTTCTTGTAGATAAACACTAAGCTCAATAACATTCTCATTTCTTGTAGATAAACACTAAGCTCAATAACATTCTCATTTCTTGTAGATAAACACTAAGCTTAATAAGATTCTCATTTCTTGTAGATAAACACTAAGCTCAATAAGATTCTCATTTCTTGTAGATAAACACTAAGCTCAATAATATTTTCATTTCTTGTAGATAAACACTAAGCTCAATAACATTCTCATTTCTTGTAGATAAACACTAAGCTCAATAACATTCTCATTTCTTGTAGATAAATACTAAGCTCAATAATATTTTCATTTCTTGTAGATAAACACTAAGCTCAATAACATTCTCATTTCTTGTAGATAAACACTAAGCTCAATAACATTCTCATTTCTTGTAGATAAACACTAAGCTCAATAATATTTTTATTTCTTGTAGATAAACACTAAGCTCAATAAGATTCGCATTTCTTGTAGATAAACACTAAGCTCAATAAGATTCGCATTTCTTGTAGATAAACACTAAGCTCAATAAGATTCTCATTTCTTGTAGATAAACACTAAGCTCAATAATATTTTCATTTCTTGTAGATAAACACTAAGCTCAATAACATTCTCATTTCTTGTAGATAAACACTAAGCTCAATAACATTCTCATTTCTTGTAGATAAACACTAAGCTCAATAACATTCTCATTTCTTGTAGATAAACACTAAGCTCAATAACATTCTCATTTCTTGTAGATAAACACTAAGCTCAATAAGATTCTCATTTCTTGTAGATAAACACTAAGCTCAATAAGATTCTCATTTCTTGTAGATAAAAACTAAGCTCAATAATATTTTCATTTCTTTAAGATAAACACTAAGCTCAATAACATTCTCATTTCTTGTAGATAAACACTAAGCTCAATAAGATTCTCATTTCTTGTAGATAAACACTAAGCTCAATAATATTTTCATTTCTTGTAGATAAACACTAAGCTCAATAACATTCTCATTTCTTGTAGATAAACACTAAGCTCAATAACATTCTCATTTCTTGTAGATAAACACTAAGCTCAATAATATTCTCATTTCTTGTAGATAAACACTAAGCTCAATAAGATTCTCATTTCTTGTAGATAAACACTAAGCTCAATAAGATTCTCATTTCTTGTAGATAAACACTAAGCTCAATAAGATTCTCATTTCTTGTAGATAAACACTAAGCTCAATAACATTCTCATTTCTTGTAGATAAACACTAAGCTCAATAAGATTCGCATTTCTTGTAGATAAACACTAAGCTCAATAATATTTTCATTTCTTGTAGATAAACACTAAGCTCAATAAGATTCTCATTTCTTGTAGATAAACACTAAGCTCAATAATATTTTAATTTCTTGTAGATAAACACTAAGCTCAATAATATTTTAATTTCTTGTAGATAAACACTAAGCTCAATAACATTCTCATTTCTTGTAGATAAACACTAAGCTCAATAAGATTCTCATTTCTTGTAGATAAACACTAAGCTCAATAAGATTCTCATTTCTTGTAGATAAACACTAAGCTCAATAACATTCTCATTTCTTGTAGATAAACACTAAGCTCAATAAGATTCTCATTTCTTGTAGATAAACACTAAGCTCAATAAGATTCGCATTTCTTGTAGATAAACACTAAGCTAAATAAGATTCTCATTTCTTGTAGATAAACACTAAGCTCAATAACATTCTCATTTCTTGTAGATAAACACTAAGCTCAATAAGATTCTCATTTCTTGTAGATAAACACTAAGCTCAATAAGATTCTCATTTCTTGTAGATAAACACTAAGCTCAATAATATTTTAATTTCTTGTAGATAAACACTAAGCTCAATAATATTTTAATTTCTTGTAGATAAACACTAAGCTCAATAATATTTTAATTTCTTGTAGATAAACACTAAGCTCAATAATATTTTAATTTCTTGTAGATAAACACTAAGCTCAATAACATTCTCATTTCTTGTAGATAAACACTAAGCTCAATAATATTTTCATTTCTTTTAGATAAACACTAAGCGCAATAAGATTCGCATTTCTTGTAGATAAACACTAAGCTCAATAATATTTTCATTTTTTGTAGATAAACACTAAGCTCAATAAGATTCTCATTTCTTGTAGATAAACACTAAGCTCAATAATATTTTCATTTCTTGTAGATAAACACTAAGCTCAATAATATTTTCATTTCTTGTAGATAAACACTAAGCTCAATAACATTCTCATTTCTTGTAGATAAACACTAAGCTCAATAACATTCTCATTTCTCGTAGATAAACACTAAGCTCAATAACATTCTCATTTCATTTAAATAAACACTAAGCTCAATAATATTTTCATTTCTTGTAGATAAACACTAAGCTCAATAAGATTCGCATTTCTTGTAGATAAACACTAAGCTAAATAAGATTCTCATTTCTTGTAGATAAACACTAAGCTCAATAATATTTTAATTTCTTGTAGATAAACACTAAGCTCAATAATATTTTCATTTCTTGTAGATAAACACTAAGCTCAATAACATTCTCATTTCTTGTAGATAAACACTAAGCTCAATAACATTCTCATTTCTTGTAGATAAACACTAAGCTCAATAATATTTTCATTTCTTGTAGATAAACACTAAGCTCAATAAGATTCGCATTTCTTGTAGATAAACACTAAGCTCAATAAGATTCGCATTTCTTGTAGATAAACACTAAGCTCAATAAGATTCTCATTTCTTGTAGATAAACACTAAGCTCAATAAGATTCTCATTTCTTGTAGATAAACACTAAGCTCAATAACATTCTCATTTCTTGTAGATAAACACTAAGCTCAATAACATTCTCATTTTTTGTAGATAAACACTAAGCTCAATAACATTCTCATTTCTTGTAGATAAACACTAAGCTCAATAAGATTCTTATTTCTTGTAGATAAACACTAAGCTCAATAAGATTCTCATTTCTTTAAGATAAACACTAAGCTCAATTGCATGTATAAGAATATTGGTTTATGTAATTTCCATTAACTGGTGGTGAGAAGACAAACTTTTCCGTTACAATTTTTAAATCTGTTTTATTTATATATTCACTCCATCAACAATAACAAGAGGGTCAGTACGAGTTTAGAAGATAAAGGTTAAGAAAAAATCTCATGGTTCTCAAAGTTGGGACAAGCGCATGCACAACGGTTCTTGTTGACGTCTTAAATCCAACTGTTCCGCGCATGCGAAGCATGTGCTCAGGTTTACATCTTAAATCCGACTGCCTGAAAAGTATGAAAAAACTGTATAAACAGTTTAGTGAACTTATATCCCACAAAAAGTGTTCTTATTAGATAATAGATCAATGACCCCATGTGCGCACGTAAGCTTACACGAAAGAAAATAGTTGATTAACATGAAACTGCTAAAAGTATTTCCATTTTCAGTAAATACTAAGCTCAATAGCATTTTAATTCTCAGGCTAAATAGCATTGTCATTCTTTAAGCGTAGTATCTGTTCTGATGCTACACTTAGTCTATTCTGTCTTAGGTCAGTGAAGGAGAAGTCCTTCTAGACTGAGACAATTTTAATTTTTGCTCTAATCCAGAGTGGCCCTTTTTGGGGAGCTGGATTTCCCCCATATTAAAAACCGACCTTGTGTCTAACTCTGCTCTCGTGGGGAGGCAAGTAGATAGGAACACTAAGCTCAATAGCATTGTTATTCTTAAACACTAAGCTCGATAGCATCGTTGTTTTTAGATAAATACTAAGCTCAATATGTAGCAGTTACCTCCTCCTTTCAAAACATAACTACACCGGTTTGCCGGTAGGTGGCGCTTTATCACCGACAGGTGGCGCTGTAAAGCGACACCAGAGTTATCTGCCCTTCGGACTATAAAAACGCCTCGGCAGACAGACGCTGACACTAGCGTTCCGTTTCACTCTTCTCTGGTCGACAGAACGACGCTAATACACTAGCGTTTCGTCTCACGCTTTTCTTCTCAATCGGCATAACAACTACCAACACACGTGGGCAAACAACGGTAAGAGTTCTCAACTCGTTTTCTTTGTGTTCGGCTTTCAAAGACTTTTCCTATACCTTTTCAAGAACTGTTTTTCCATCGACACACATGCATACATCACACACTTCGTCATTCCACGTACACACACGTTCAATAAACGTTATTTGAACTACCTCATTTTTGTTTATTAATTATTACTCCGTCTTTGCATGCAACATTGTTTGATTCAACTGAACACGTTTATAGTCCGGCAACATCACCCCTCTCGGTCCCGTAACATTCTCATTTATTTTAGATAACCACTAAGCTCAATAGAATTCTTATTTTTTAGATAAACTCTTAGCTCAATAGCATTGTCATTTATTTTAAATAAACACTAAGCTTAACATTCTCATTTATTTGAGATAAACACTAAGCTCAATAGAATTCTTATTTTTTAGATAAACTCTTAGCACAATAGCATTGTCATTTTTAGATAAACACTAAGTTCAATAGAATTCTCATTTTTAGATAAACCCTAAGCGCAATGCCATTATCATTTATTTTAGATTAACCCTAAGCTCAATAACATTGTCATTTCTTTCTGATAAACACTAAGCTCAATAACATTGTTGTTCATAGATATTTTAGTCAAGACAAGACAAATTTAGTCCTCAGCCAAAAGATGTGAAGGTGGAGTGGGGCTGGAATCCACCACAAATAGCATTGATTTAATAGTAATAATTAGTAATATTTAGTCAAGTTAAAGTTAACAAAGTTTTATGTTAAGAAATAAATCAATAAATTAATTAATAAATAAATGTAAGATTTATGGGAGAAAAAAAACGAGCATAGTGAAAAAAAAAACTATACAGCTATATGTGAAAAGAAAAGTTGGATAGAATTTTATAAAATCTTTTTTTTTTAACTATGTGTTTGCTAAAATAAATTATTGAAAGACTAAACATGAAAGAGGGGAAGGGGCAGAAAGAAATGATGGTCGCGGTCATACGCATAGAAATTCAGTTTTAGAGCAGAGAGATTATCTATTTTCACTTTATAATTTATGGTTCAATAGTAACGTTCTCGTGTTCGCACGCCACACTCAGTAGTCGATGCTAGACTTATGTTTATTTTTTATTTTATATAAATATACATCACATATTATATTATTCATACTTATTTCTAAGAACTAATAATTCTTGTTTATTTTTTTAATTTTATTTTCATATTTTTTTTTTTTAAGTAGTGATATATAAATCGATTTCGCGTTAGTTAAACACGGGCTCTTTTCGGGTAGTATTCGGTTGTGGAACCGTGAAGGGCCTCTGTAGGCAAGCCGTACGCGATCACGCAAAATGGCTTCCTCTGGATCGGTTGACATGATTGTTGTTTGGGAATGGTTCATGCAGGGAGTTTGGCGACCTTACGACTCCCTCATCACAAACTTTATCGAAAAATTCCGAAACACAACGACTCGCATCAATCTGGGGGCTGTCGACCAAAAGCTTATTATGTACGACATAGATTTCAGATTACAGACCCAGATCCGTCACGGTACAGGTAAACAACACTATTAATAATATTCATCATTATTATTATTAGTAGTAGTAATATTATTATTATTATTATTTCTTCCTTTATACTAAAAACCCTTGTTTGTAGGTTTTACCGACCCCTTATAAATGTCCACTTCTGTTAAACTAATATATTCTGATAGTCATGGCGTTCTATTATATTATTTTAGAAAATGCGACTCGACAAAGCCTGATTCGCCCATTTTCAGGAAAACCTTTTTTGGCATCTCTCAAAACATAAAAATGGGACCCTCCAGCCTTTTCTTGTGTTTTTTTGTTCAAATCTAATTTGTTATATTCACTTCTCGAATTCTGTTTTTATTTTTAATGTTTAATAAATATTTCTTAGTCTGTTTTATCATATATTTAAAAAAAAAAAGTAATTTATGTAACGACTATATTATAAAAGTCCTAGTAGTTGGGGTTGAGAACATTATTACAAAAAAAAAAAAAAAAAAATAGTATTTTCTCTTTTCTTTTTTTTTTTCCAAAAAAATGTCTATTATTAATGAAATTGAGTCCGAAATTCTACCAAGATAGAAAATAGAAAAAATGACACAAAATTATTATTATTTAAAAAAAAAATTATTTTCCTTTTTTTTTTTTCTTTTTTTTTTTATAAATTATTTTCCTTTTTTTTTTTTCTTTTTTTTTTTATAGTTTGAGTTTCAATAAATTACCACATCAGCAAAAAAATAAACAGGGTTTTTGACAAAACAACGAGCGACTGACTACACACATTTTTATTAGAGAGAGAGAGAGCAATTACAATAAAAGCATTGTGTCCCATTACTCCGACCAAAAACATAAAACAATTTTCTTGTTAATCTTAAATTGTGTGTGGATATATATATATATATATATATATATATAATAATAATCCCCCTAAATGCATTGCTTGTTCTTATTACGATTGATTTTCTAAAATAGTGGGTCTTTTCCTTTTAAAAGAGAATAAAACACTTTGTTTTGGAGTTTTTCTTTCAAACCAATCAATCTGAAAGCGGTCAACACTGATGAGCCGAATCCTTTTACGTTGAAGGATCAGTATTATTATTATTATTATTATTATTATTATTATTATTGCATTGTTCGTTTTTCTTTCTTTCTTGTTATTTATTGAAAATATTGCGAAAATAATGAATCCTAATATATATATATATATATATATATATTTATTACTACTTTGCAGTTTTTTTTACTTTCATTTTTGTTTCGCTCAATCCCCCCCCCCTCCCCAGTTTAAAAAAAAAACATTTACTTTTGTCTTAATTCCTCGTAAGAAAATATTTACATTTTTGGAAAGATAGTTCAATGAAATGATAGGTATGTCGTTAAAAAAAAAAAATCGGTTTTCTAATAAAAGCGATCGGACGTCTTACGAAATGTTGAAAATTTAAATCGCATAAATAATTTCGATTAACATTTTTATTTTTTTTTTATTTTTAAAAAAATTTATAAATAAGAAGCTAAGAGTCAGAGGTACATGCCTTTTTGGATGCGATGGAGCATCGTAATGGGATACATTTATTTATCACATGTTTATTTTTTAATTAACTATTTTAAATAAATTATTAATCGATTTTTATTTTACAATCACGCACACACACACACACACACACACACACACACACACACACACACACACACACACACACGTGCGCGATATTTGATCGATCAGGATCGTTGCGAAAATAATTGTGATTTATCTAAAGAAGAAAAAAGGAATTTATAGAATGTCAGCAATATTCCTTGGCGTTTTGGCTAGGAACAAAGTCTTTTAAGTGCTTCTACAGTATTTGAACCGAACCAAATCGATTTTACCGAACTTAAGTTAGGGATAAGGATTAAAAAAACCCAGTTAGGTTCAAATTCTGTAGAAATACCCGGTTCTGATCCGAAACTTCATCTTTTTCTCGGCCATTGAAGGAGAAATTCTTCTAGATTGAGGCAATTTTAATTTTTGTCCCAATCCAGTGTGACCCTTTCGGGGGAGGGGGGAGCTGGATTTTTCCCACCCACATTAAAAATCAATGTGTCTAACTCTGCTCACGTGGGGAGGTAAATAAGTAAGCACATCGATAACATTTCTTTGCCTTCGGGCGAATCAGTGTAGTATCTGTTTTATCCTCGGTCATGGAAAGAGAGATACTTCTTGATCGGGGCAATTTTTTTTAATCCTGAGTGCTTCCCTTTTGGGCTGCTGGATTTTCCCCTACATTAAAACCCGACCTTGTGTCTAACTTTGCCCTCGTGGGGAGGCAAGTAAATCAGGGCACCACTCGTTTACGGATAAAATTACGCTGAATCTCTAAAACGAAAAAGAAAATTCAGCTAAATAAAATTAAATGACAATAATATAGTTATTTATTTATTCACATTTAGGCAAAATTAATAAAATTGTGACCAATGCTAATTATGTGTCTGGGTGTATTTTGCGCATCTACGTAACTTTCATATCACATTTATTTATTTTTCTTTACTATTAATTGAATATTTATTAAAATCAAAAATGCAATGGCGTAAAATAAAACAATTTGAAAATCATATTTAAAAATATAATTTAATTACGAAATTAAATCCACCAGAATGCGTTTCAGTGTTGGTGCTTCTGCAGTTTCACAATGACATTAAAATATTTGTTCTGTACTTACGTGTTAGCTGAAAATAAGATTGTACAGAAAAAATTACGTAAATTCATCCAGTATTTATTAAATTATAAGAAAAAGAAAAAAAACGATCTTACGTATAGGTAGATTTTTCAGCTTACTAAGTAGGCAAGGGAGATAACTTTCGCAAAAAGTCAAAATAAAAGGAAAAATGCGACATATAGATAAAATCGTTTTTTATTTATAATCTAATAAATACTCGATGAATTTGCGTAATTTAGTGTACAGTCTTCTTTTCAGCTACCACGTAAATACATAACAAAATTTATACATTTCTTTAGCTATTTTTTTTTTAAGAGAGACCTAACATGTCATTGTGAAACAGCAGAAGCACTTCGGTTTTTCGTAAACAAGTCAGCCATTTTAATCCTTTCTTTTAATAGTTAAAAAAAGGAATTACTTAGTGACCTTTCGAAATTTGAAAGGACTTTCAAAGCATTTAAACTGTCGACTAGGAAGTAATTTAAACTGGTTTTAAATTGCTTAACAAATCCTCATCCATTAAAAGAATGAAAGTTTTATAAATAGATATTATAAATTAGTTATATTTTTATAAACATTTGGTTAAATTTAATGTCCAAATGATACAGTAATAATTAAATTTAGCTTTTTGAAGAAGAAAAAAAAAAACGACAAAAAAAAAAACGAAAGTAAAAATACTTCCGGCAATGTTAGTTCTCAATAGTTCAATAATATATCAATGTTTGCGACAAGTTCGAGTAAATAGAAATTAACTTCGATTTGACAGTTTATCTAACTTTGAAAACTTTGTTTACGGTTAATTAATATATTTTTTTTTTAATGGAATATTTTCAAAATCTCAAACTCAATTATCACTTCAAACGATAATTGAGTTTTTAAAAATGAAAGTAAACGTTAAATTCGTTTTACGTTTTTCATTTAAAAAATGATTACATTTGATGTTTCGGCACTTCTGCATTTTAGCAGTCACTCGGACTTTATTTGCTTTCCTCTTTTGAAGGCAGGGGCAGACAAACAACTGGAAGTAATAGAATTAGATGTTCTTACAAAATGACAATAACAGCGAACAATGTATCGTTATTGAATATGAAAATATTTTATTTAATAATGTAAAAAATTATAAAAATAATAAAAATGTTTTTTTTTATTGTATGAATTAAAACTTTCTCAAAATAGTCAACAGTGATTTTATTAAAAAGAAAATTTATCATTTAAATGAATAGTCAGTGATTTTAGTTAGTGATTTTTTTTTATTGTATGAATTAAAATTGGGTCTTGTATAGATCGAGTACACAGCCGAAATTTATTTTAGAAGAGTTCCAATGGTGTAAGAAGGGGCAGACAACTCTCTTTTTTTAAGTACATAATTTCACGCCGTAAATATAATACCGGTCGTAATCCACGACAACTTTGGGGTTTTTGGTGGCTATGAAAAGGACACTAAATCGGATTTTTTAGTGACGGTCCCGTCCAGAGATGCCGCCACATTAATCCCAATAATAACAAAAGATATCTGCGATAATTTAATATTTTAAACTATGAAAAAATAAAAAATCTGTTAATCAAAATAATAGGAATGTTCGTTTTGCTGGTTTTGAAATGAAAAAATATACTGTTGATTTTCCCAAATTCTATTTTGTTCAATAAATGTTCTATCAATATACTGTTGATTTTTTAAAATTGTTATTGCTTCGAAAAATGTTCTATTAATTGAATTTGCATGACTTCTTATTTAAGAAATGGATATTTTCCATTTTCGGAGACATTGCGTACTAAAGAGTTATCTGCCCCTTACACCATTGGAACTCTTCTAAAATAAATTTTGCCGTGTACCCGATCTATATAAGAGCCGTAAAATTTTTATCAAAATAGTCAACAGTGATCTTTTAAAACCAGCAAAAACACTAATGGACAATACTTTGTAGCAATTTTTTATGCGGACATCTCCACTGAAAACCGTCTTTTCTAATTGTTGCTCTCAATTTTCATTGCCCTTCCACACGTGCATGTCTCGCTGGAAGAAATAAGTTTGTGTGCCTGCAAAAAGTCTATTGTTTTCTGAGGCTCGCTTGTTAAACTACCGATATCTCGCGGATTGAGGTTATTCAGATCCATTTTAGGAGAGAAAAAAAAATTCAGTCTGGCACTTCCGGTTGACTCGGTGGAATGAATGGAACTCTTCAATTATTAAGTCCAAGTGACGGTTAAAATGCAGAAGTGCCAAAAAAATCCCATAAAAAAATAATGTAAACATGAAATAAAAAAACAAAACAAATTCAGTCTAACACTTCCGGTTGAATGAACGGAGCTCTTCAATTACGATTTCTGATCACAGTAAGTGACTGCTAAAATGCAGAAGTGCCGATGTTTTATTTTTATACGAGACGTACCCGTAATCCGTTGGGTCACAACCACTATCATTCTCATTCGAGAATTCATAAACTGTGACATATCTGTTAAGAAATTCGGTGCTTGTATTTTAAAAGTACGAAAAAAAGTTTTTTTTTGTCTTTTACTGTTTGAGAGGTAAATAAGGAGCAATTAACTCCTATTTGACGGGTTAGGATTGAGACTGTGTACACTCTGATTTTATGTAAGCAAAATCAGCTTTTCCACACGCCCATAAGCAAAATCAGCTTTTCCACGCGCCCATAAGCAAAATCAGCTTTTCCACGCGCCCATAAGCAAAATCAGCTTTTCCACGCGCCCATAAGCAAAATCAGCTTTTCCACGCGCCCATAAGCAAAATCAGCTTTTCCACGCGCCCATAAGCAAAATCAGCTTTTCCACGCACCCATAAGCAAAATCAGCTTTTCCACGCGCCCATAAGCAAAATCAGCTTTTCCACGCGCCCATAAATAAATAAATTTTAATATTTCCCGAATAGGTAATTTTGATTTGTCAAATATACTTTTATGTCTAATCGACATTTACTTGCACATGTGCAACGCCAATTGAAGCCATCAGTTTTTACTAGTGATGGCACAAGTCGCATCTCATGGCCACAGTTGCAGGTTTCTCCACCAGAAATAAGTCTGTGTGCTTGCAAAAAATCAATCTGTTTCGCACTGTCTGATGTAAAATACAGTATGTCTTCAAACTTGAAAGAGTTAAGATCCGAACACTTACGAGTCACAACACAATCGTCAAAGTAAGAGTTACTGCCCCTTATTTACCTCTCGTACAGTAAAAGACAAAAATTTTTTTTTGTACTTTTAAAATACAAGCACCAGAAATTCTTCTTGTATAACTAAAATTAGGCATTAGTGCATGACGAAGCAAATTTGGGAAGCTATTCTAACATGTTACTCGACGGAACTCTCCTAAAATGAAAACAATTAGTTTGTTTCGTGGTGCTAAACTACACTAGTGTCTTCGGCACTTGTGCATTTTAGGGACAGCGCCGAATTTAGTTGTTTTCATTTCAGAAGAATGACAGTAGCGTCGACGGCAGATAATCCTGGATTTTTAAAACTTAACAAGGGAGACAATCACGGAATTTAGTGTAGAATTTCTCCGAATTAATCAATAAATAAATAAATAACGTAAATTAAAATTAATTAATAGAACAATTATTGAAATAAATGTTTTGTTTTCAAACGATTTCTTTAACAAATTATTTATTTTATTTTTTTTTACAACAAATTAACATTTGCAAAAACTAAGTTTATTTGAAAGTGAGTTTAAAAAAATTTTTTTTTTAACGAACAGTATTTACAATATAGAAAAAATTGGTAATTAATTAAAACAGTCATGTTTTTTCAATTTGTTTTTTTGGGGGTAACACTAACATTTTTTAAGAAATTGTGAAAATGAACAGTTTCTTTTAAAATCTGGTTTGGTGCTTCTGTATTGCAGGGCCAACACAGTTTTTTTCTATCTTTAATTTTGAAGAGTCAAATGACAGGGGAGATAATTCAAAGTGTCCCCCCCCCCCCCCCCCAAGGATTTATCTAAAAATGGATTTTAACGCTCTGAAGTTGGAAGATATTTTATATTTAACCAGAGATAATGCCAAAATAATAGACTTCTTGGAAGTGCACGGATTAATTCAAGCACGATCTACTGCAGACACCCTAACGGTCATCTCTGAACGCATGTATCATACACTCGACAAGGCAGGAGAAGCTAGGGGAGTAGCGCTTGATATATCTAAGGCCTTTGACAAGGTTTGGCATAAAGGGCTTCTCCTGAAAATACGGTATTACTGGGCAATTACTTAATATAATTAGATCCTTCTTAACCAAAAGAAAAATCCAGGTTGTCGTCGATGGTCGTTCATCTAAGCAACATGACATAAATGCTGGTGTACCCCAGGGATCTATCCTTGGACCGTTATTGTTTCTGATCTATGTTAACGATCTCCCTGATGACAGTCTGAGATTGGTTTATTTGCTAATGACACAATGCTTTACTCTCGCCATGTTGGCAAAACAGACACGATCATATCCGAGGCAACGGCTGAATCCTTAGAAAATGACCTCCAGGCTGTAGTGGATTGGGGTCATAAATGGTTGGTAACTTTTAATGCTGCAAAGACAAAGCTCCTTTCCTTCAATAACTACAAGAAACCTCTCCAAGCACCGATTGTCATGGCAAATAACACCCTACCTGAGAGTTCAACATTCAAACTCCTCGGCCTAACCTTCACAGGTAACATGAATTGAAGACATTGCCAAGGCTGCCGCCCTCTACCGTGCTAGTAAACTCCTCACACCTGACATTATCCTGTATCTCTACAAAGCCACCATTCGCCCATGCATGGAGTATTGTTGCCACATCTGGGCTGGTGCATCATCTACTAGTCTCTCCCTCCTTGACAAGGTCCAAAAAAGAGTCGCCAACCTAATAGGTCCCTCACTGTCAACCAAGCTCCAGTCCCTGTCCCATCGCCACAATGTAGCATCCTTGTGCTTGTTTTACAAATACTTCAATGGATTATGCTCCGATGAATTGGCTATTCTGGTGCCCCCTCGACGTAAATTCACTAGACTAACTCGACAATCAACTAAATCTCATTCATTCACTGTGGAGGTCCCCAGATGCCGGAGAGCTTTCTACTCAAATAGCTTCTTTTCATTGTGCTGCTGGCCTCTGGAACTCTCTCCCTGCCCCCTGTTTCCCCAACAGTATTGACATGCAGAAATTTAAAACTAATGTTAACAGACATCTCCCTGCTCAGATTCCAATTTAGGTTGACCCCCCCCCCCCCCCAAACCTTTTTGCTTTTTTTTTCTCAGTGGCCCCTTACGTCTACAGTGGCGGCCTGGGTGAACTATGTTAAATTTCAGGTGCGGAATTTATTTCAATAAATCTTTTTACTTTTTATTGGTTCTGAATACCATAAAGCGTTGTGATTGTTTTATTCCTTTTACGTATATATATTTTTTACTTAAGTAAAAAATATATATTATTTTTTACTTAAGTTAATTAAAATGCATAACGATAAAATCCGTTTGAAGATAAATCCGTTGGGAACACTTTGAATTATCTCCCCCTGTCATTTGACTCTTCAAAATTAAAGATAGAAATTTTTTTTGTACAATATAGTAAACACTTGTAATAAATGAAATATATTAAAATTATTTGAAACTTTGTGATTCAGGATTGTCTGCCGTTGATGCTACTGTCGCTCTTCTAAAATGAAAACAAATAAATTTGGTGCTGTCCCTAAAGTGCCTGTTTTTCTTCAGATTATATGCGTAATAATAAATAGATATTAAAAAAACCCCGAAAAAAACAACATAAAACCATTTTTATCGCTAATACACAATTTTTCACCGATTTCTGTTTAAGCTGTCGATCTTAACTTTTACTCAATTTTGTTCAATTTTATAATTGAATGACCAAACGATATTGTAATAATTAAATTAACTTTCAAACAGGCAGCGTAGTTTCGAAAAAAACAAAACAAAAAATAAAATTAAAGACTCTTGCAGCTAGTTTTGGACAAAATTGATTTTAATTCTTAAATTGTATTTCTTGTCATGGAATACATTTCTAATTTACTTTTTCAAGTCTTGAAAATGTAACTAATTCAGTGTCTTTAAGCGCTGGTGGTCTTGTTGCCCGAAAATAGATTTAACGAAAACTTTATTCATTTTTTTTCTTTCTTTCAAATAAATCATATCACATTTTATCTTGTTTACGAAGATACCAAAATGCATTGTGATGGATTTGATCTCATAATTTTAATTTACTACTTTTTTTATTGATATAATACAAGAACCGTGTTCTTAGAACAAACAAATAGAAAAATTGATTTTATTTCTTTTAAAACAACAGTAAATATTTTTTAATATTATTTTTTGGGAGGGGGGGGTAGCTACTATTTAAAACTGCCCCACCCCCCACCCCTAAAGAAATTGCCTAATTTTCCGGATACCCAATATAACAGATTCTACAATTCTACACTCCCCTCCAAGGAGGAGGTAATGCATGGAAGGATGGTTTCATGACAACATAACAGAAAACTACCCCTCCCCCTGAATTGAGCATAGATAGTACATTAGTCAGAAATAGTATAGTAAACTAAATTGAGCATTAAAAGATAGTACATTAGTCTGAAATAGTATAGTAAACTGAATTGAGCATTAAAAGATAGTACATTAGTCTGAAATAGTATAGTAAACTGAACTGAGCATAAAAAGATAGTACATTAGTCTGAAATAGTATAGTAAACTGAATTGAGCATTAAAAGATAGTACATTAGTCTGAAATAGTATAGTAAACTGAATTGAGCATTAAAAGATAGTACATTAGTCTGAAATAGTATAGTAAACTAAATTGAGCATTAAAAGATAGTACATTAGTCTGAAATTGTATAGTTCACTGAATTGAGCATTAAAAGATAGTACATTAGTCTGAAATAGTATAGTAAACTGAACTGAGCATAAAAAGATAGTACATTAGTCTGAAATTGTATAGTTCACTGAATTGAGCATTAAAAGATAGTACATTAGTCTGAAATAGTATAGTAAACTGAATTGAGCATTAAAAGATAGTACATTAGTCAGAAATAGTATAGTAAACTGAATTGAGCATTAACAGATAGTACATTAGTCTGAAATAGTATAATAAACTGAATTGAGCATTAACAGATAGTACATTAGTCTGAAATAGTATAGTAAACTGAATTGAGCATTAAAAGATAGTACATTAGTCTGAAATAGTATAGTAAACTGAATCGAGCATTAAAAGATAGTACATTAGTCTGAAATAGTATAGTAAACTGAATTGAGCATTAAAAGATAGTACATTAGTCTGAAATAGTATAGTAAACTGAATCGAGCATTAAAAGATAGTACATTAGTCTGAAATAGTATAGTAAACTGAATTGAGCATTAAAAGATAGTACATTAGTCAGAAATAGTATAGTAAACTGAATTGAGCATTAAAAGATAGTACATTAGTCAGAAATAGTATAGTAAACTGAATTGAGCATTAAAAGATAGTACATTAGTCTGAAATAGTATAGTAAACTGAATTGAGCATTAAAAGATAGTACATTAGTCAGAAATAGTATAGTAAACTGAATTGAGCATTAAAAGATAGTACATTAGTCTGAAATAGTATAGTAAACTGAATTGAGCATTAAAAGATAGTACATTAGTCTGAAATAGTATAGTAAACTGAATCGAGCATTAAAAGATAGTACATTAGTCTGAAATAGTATAGTAAACTGAATTGAGCATTAAAAGATAGTACATTAGTCTGAAATAGTATAGTAAACTGAATTGAGCATTAAAAGATAGTATATTAGTCTGAAATAGTATAGTAAACTGAATTGAGCATTAAAAGATAGTACATTAGTCAGAAATAGTATAGTAAACTGAATTGAGCATTAAAAGATAGTATATTAGTCTGAAATAGTATAGTAAACTGAATTGAGCATTAAAAGATAGTACATTAGTCTGAAATAGTATAGTAAACTGAATTGAGCATTAAAAGATAGTACATTAGTCTGAAATAGTATAGTAAACTGAATCGAGCATTAAAAGATAGTACATTAGTCTGAAATAGTATAGTAAACTGAATTGAGCATTAAAAGATAGTACATTAGTCAGAAATAGTATAGTAAACTGAATTGAGCATTAAAAGATAGTACATTAGTCAGAAATAGTATAGTAAACTGAATTGAGCATTAAAAGATAGTACATTAGTCTGAAATAGTATAGTAAACTGAATTGAGCATTAAAAGATAGTACATTAGTCTGAAATAGTATAGTAAACTGAATTGAGCATTAAAAGATAGTACATTAGTCTGAAATAGTATAGTAAACTGAATTGAGCATTAAAAGATAGTACATTAGTCTGAAATTGTATAGTTCACTGAATTGAGCATTAAAAGATAGTACATTAGTCTGAAATAGTATAGTAAACTGAACTGAGCATAAAAAGATAGTACATTAGTCTGAAATTGTATAGTTCACTGAATTGAGCATTAAAAGATAGTACATTAGTCTGAAATAGTATAGTAAACTGAATTGAGCATTAACAGATAGTACATTAGTCTGAAATAGTATAATAAACTGAATTGAGCATTAACAGATAGTACATTAGTCTGAAATAGTATAGTAAACTGAATTGAGCATTAAAAGATAGTACATTAGTCTGAAATAGTATAGTAAACTGAATCGAGCATTAAAAGATAGTACATTAGTCTGAAATAGTATAGTAAACTGAATTGAGCATTAAAAGATAGTACATTAGTCTGAAATAGTATAGTAAACTGAATCGAGCATTAAAAGATAGTACATTAGTCTGAAATAGTATAGTAAACTGAATTGAGCATTAAAAGATAGTACATTAGTCAGAAATAGTATAGTAAACTGAATTGAGCATTAAAAGATAGTACATTAGTCAGAAATAGTATAGTAAACTGAATTGAGCATTAAAAGATAGTACATTAGTCTGAAATAGTATAGTAAACTGAATTGAGCATTAAAAGATAGTACATTAGTCAGAAATAGTATAGTAAACTGAATTGAGCATTAAAAGATAGTACATTAGTCTGAAATAGTATAGTAAACTGAATTGAGCATTAAAAGATAGTACATTAGTCTGAAATAGTATAGTAAACTGAATCGAGCATTAAAAGATAGTACATTAGTCTGAAATAGTATAGTAAACTGAATTGAGCATTAAAAGATAGTACATTAGTCTGAAATAGTATAGTAAACTGAATCGAGCATTAAAAGATAGTACATTAGTCTGAAATAGTATAGTAAACTGAATTGAGCATTAAAAGATAGTACATTAGTCTGAAATAGTATAGTAAACTGAATTGAGCATTAAAAGATAGTATATTAGTCTGAAATAGTATAGTAAACTGAATTGAGCATTAAAAGATAGTACATTAGTCAGAAATAGTATAGTAAACTGAATTGAGCATTAAAAGATAGTATATTAGTCTGAAATAGTATAGTAAACTGAATTGAGCATTAAAAGATAGTACATTAGTCTGAAATAGTATAGTAAACTGAATTGAGCATTAAAAGATAGTACATTAGTCTGAAATAGTATAGTAAACTGAATCGAGCATTAAAAGATAGTACATTAGTCTGAAATAGTATAGTAAACTGAATTGAGCATTAAAAGATAGTACATTAGTCAGAAATAGTATAGTAAACTGAATTGAGCATTAAAAGATAGTACATTAGTCAGAAATAGTATAGTAAACTGAATTGAGCATTAAAAGATAGTACATTAGTCTGAAATAGTATAGTAAACTGAATTGAGCATTAAAAGATAGTACATTAGTCTGAAATAGTATAGTAAACTGAATTGAGCATTAAAAGATAGTACATTAGTCTGAAATAGTATAGTAAACTGAATTGAGCATTAAAAGATAGTACATTAGTCTGAAATAGTATAGTAAACTGAATTGAGCATTAAAAGATAGTATATTAGTCTGAAATAGTATAGTAAACTGAATTGAGCATTAAAAGATAGTATATTAGTCTGAAATAGTATAGTAAACTGAATTGAGCATTAAAAGATAGTACATTAGTCTGAAATAGTATAGTAAACTGAATTGAGCATTATTGTTCTAATTGGTCATAATAATAACTTTGATTAATTGTATTATTGTACTAATGGTATAGGTCGGCTTCAGACAAACACCAAATCTGCATTGGTAATAGATATAGAAGTGTTATTATTCTTATTTAGAAGTAGACTTATTATTTTGCCATCTAATTTACATGATTGTGTTGTACGGATACACGTATGTAAATTAGATGACCACACTGAAAAAAAGTCACTCTTGAAATGCTCAGAGACATTAAGAAATATTAGAGAATGGTCAAATTAACATGGTGAGAGGTGGCAAGAGAAATACATAGATAGCGAAGAGAGAGATGGGTGACTTGTTTAGTTAATTATAAATTACGACTAATTAGAACGATTAAAACAGTTGTTTTTTTTAAATACAACTCAATCCCCAAACTAAGGTATATTTTATCCTGTATTTTGTGTGATTAAAGTATATAGGAAAAAGCCTAAAAGAAACAAACATTGATCAACTCACATTTAGTATAATAGATTTTTTTAATGTACGTACATTGGCTTTCCTGGCCTTTCGTTTAGAGAATAAGCTGACCCGGGCGGTGGCTGGGGGCGATTCCCTAACTGCAGCACTAAGGGGGACCTCAACCGTTTGGCTAGCGAGCGGTACGAAGGTCAGGTAGTTAGAGCTAGGTTAAAGAGAGTCTCGAACGAAGCTGTGAACGTTGACGCTGTTGAGCGTAAGGCTCCCTTACGTCGTGGTTCGGATAGCTATATTCAAAAAGTCAAAACCCTCGCGTCGTCTCATGAGATCTGCGAGGGATTCCGGGAGCATTTGGAGGAGCGCTTCACCCGACTGCCCAGACTCCGCGTCGAGGAGTTTGACAGCTATTTAGCCGATTCGCCCCGCCTGGAGGCGGCCCGAGCGGCTGGCTGTGATGGCATGGTTACGGAGTGCAAGATCATTACTGCGTTGAAGCAGGTCGGCTGGAACAAATCTCCGGGACTCGATGGTCTGCCCTACGAATTCTACTTGAGGCTGTCGCCCATGTTGGTCCCTCTTCTGAAGGATGTGTTCAACCATTGGTTTGCCCAGGGCTCCATCCCTGGACAGGTTACCAAGGGTGTGGTCACATTGCTGAAGAAAAAGGATCGGCATGGTGGGGAGGATTTTGATGACTATAGGCCCATAACTCTGTTAAACACAGAGTTAAAGATTTTGGCAAGAGTTCTTGCGAACCGCTTGCAGACCGTTGTCGCCAACTTGGTCGAACCAGATCAGAACTTTGCTGTGAAGGGGAGATCAATTCAAAACGGCCTGCATCTGATTCGCACGATCATAGAGGGTGTAGAAGACGACACGGAGGCCGCGCTGATCAATTTGGATCAGTCCAAGGCTTTCGATAGGGTCGACCATCGTTTTCTGGAATCTGTTCTGGAGGCCGCCGGTTTTAATCCGGACTTCTGCAAGTAAATCTCCATCCTGTATCATCTGCCGATGGCGGCGGTGCAAGTCAATGGTAAGCTTTCGGAGTCTTTTGCTGTCTCTCGGTCGGTGCGTCAGGGATGTCCGCTGTCGCCCCTGCTTTATGTCCTAGTATTGGAGCCTTTCCTCTGCAAATTAAGGGACGAGGCTACGAGACCAGTCCTGCGCGGGATCGCTATACCACACTGATGTGAGAACGGTGGTTAAGGCGCTCGCTCAGTATGAAGAAGTTACAGGGGCTGTAATCAATCGCAGCAAGTCCACCGGCTTGCGGTTGGGAGCCTGGAGCGGCAAAGCCGCACTACCAGGCATTTTCAGCTGGTCGGATGGCCCGGTCCAGATCCTTGGCATCTGGTTTGGACCGGGCCTCCAGCTGGAAAAGAATTGGTCGGAGGTACAGTCAAAGGTCGAATTGTCGGTCGCAATTTGGATTCGTAGGAAACTTTCCTTAAGGGGTAGAGCCGAGGCGTGCACCACTTACGTCTTTCCTCTCATCCTTTACCGACTGGCTGTACTACCCCTGCCTGCGGATCGCCTTTTGGTTTTCACCCGCCTGCTCTTCTCGCTTCTTTGAAAGAGAGGGAAGCCATATGTCCGCAGACAGGTCTGTACTCAACGTCCGAGCGAGGGGGGCCTGGGAATGCCGGATCTGGCAAGTCGTAGACATGCTGAAAGATTGGCTTTTCTGAGTCGCTCTTTGGCAGATGATTTTCCTTGGGTCCCTGCGGTCTGGAAAGCCTTTCGCAGCCTCATACCCGCCCCCGAGGTCGAAGCCCGTCGTAGACCGAGGGGAGAACCGAAATTCCGAGCGGCGGTTAAGGCGTTGCCGGGGCCCAGGGCTCTTACATAGCCGAGGAAAAGACTATATCGGGAGTTAGTGGAGAGGTCCGCTTGGGGAGCGGCTGGGATGGTCGGAGGAGGAGATCCGCTCCCAGTGAAGTTGGGTACCTCAACAACTCTGAGTACTCTCTGACCTGGCGACCGGTCCAGAACGCGCTGCCCCTTTACGACAAGCTTACCAGATATGGAGTGAGGACGGATCCTTACTGCCAGCGCTGTGACAACCGCGAAAGAGAAACGGCCGAGCACGCCTTTTTCGCTTGCAGCAAACTTCGGCGACTCTGGGAGTATGTCGGAGAGGTAACGGCTCGCATCGATGCCGAGCATCCGATGCCCCTGAATGAAGCATTGGTTGTCCACAACGTAGCCCCGCCGTGGCCTAGGGAGAAAAGAATGGTTTTTCTAACCATCCTAGCCGTAGCGAGAATGGTGACATGGGTTTCACGTCTTGACGAGGTCCATGGGGTTGAATCTGGATCTGATCGTCTACTTTAAGCACCAGCTCAGAGTTAAGATCAGATGCGATTGGAGGAGATTACATCGCATGGAGTTCGATAGGAGGTGGGTGCACGACGCTAGCTTGTGCATCCGTCGAGGCGCCAGGTATGAACACATGTTCCCTGCTTAGGCATGGCACACGCGGTCCTGGGTTCTACGGAATCCACCCCTCAATCTTTCTTTAACAAAGACCCTTATCTAGTAGAGTGAATGCGTTCTGACCCTGTTTTTGGTACTAGAGAGCCTCCAAAGGTGCCCACACTTTGTTTTGGCCCAGATCACTGTACATCTTGGAGGACACCACCACCCATTCCCACACCCCATCCAGACGCACTTTATTTTTGACCGACTGGCTGAAAAGGAGCACTCTAAAGTTGGATTAAAATAGCTGTGTAGTACTGTTGGCACTCCTTCATAAATGAGGGCGCCTCAGGTGACTGGCAATAGATCCAACCCCGATTCAAAAGGAGGGGGTAATACCTGTAAAGTTGGCCTCCTGAGATGGAACAGATCATGAAATAAATTTTACAAATTGGGCACAAGGCCTTCAAAAGTGGGGGTGAGTGGTGTCTGTGGTCATCCCTTGTCCATCTTACTAACTAATCGCATTTTGACACATTCGTTTAAGCATTGTTTCTTTCATTCTTTCACCATTTGTCCATCACTTTCACTTCAGCAATCACCAAAATACCGCTTTTACTCTGAAGACGAGACCCTTCAGTTTTCCAGTTTTTTTAGAACCAAAATAAGCGGATAAATCTCTACGTGGGAGTGGGACAAGTGGGAGCATCAGAAATGGGAGTGGATAGTGTCCTTTTAAGATAAATACAATTTGGGGAGGCCAAGGGCAAAAATAAGTGAGGAGTGGGCATCATCTTGGATCCTGATGATGGAAAATAAAAGGGGCAGGACTCACTCGGTCAACTAGCTAAGAGGCTACCTTAATCGGTTTGAGTTCCAAAAGGACCCACAACTGGGTGTGCCATGCTCAGGTAGGGAACGTGTACTCATATCTGACTCCCTTTTCTACACACAAGCTCACAACTTGTACCCACCTTTTGTTGAATTCTATGGAATGTAATTTTTTTTCTGTCACATCTAATTTTAACCTTGAACTGATGCTTGAAGAATAACATCAGATCCTGATGAGAAAAAGATTCAACCTTTTACAATTACCTCAGATGTGTGTGCCATACTTCCAGAATGGCCAAAGTTCGCTGCAGTTGAAAAAGGCATGGCCAGCTGTTTCTTTCTTCAACATTGTCACAGCGCAGACAATCAAGCATATCTGCTCAGCTTGAACTAAAAAGTATTCCGTTGAGCAGTAACGTGTTTCAGACCAATCTCCAGGTCAGAGAATACTCAGAATTGCTGAGATATCCTGAACCCGGTGCCCAACTTCATTGAGAAGCCACTCCTCAAATGGAATCCTCAACTAAATCGCTATATAGTACCTTCTTACACTGAAATGTCACTAGATCGAGGAAGTTTCTGAGCAGTTTTCTTGGCGAAGAACTGCGATTTACTCTTTGGTCTATTTTATTTTTGCTCTTGGCCTTTTGGCTAAGATCAAAGTGTAGTATCTGTTCCGATGGATACTGCACCCCATAGACTGGTATTGTCTTGGCCTTCGGGGCTTGATTTACGCCGGCCTATGGGTCTGTCCTGTGCAGTTCTAGGAGGTCGACCCTCCCAGGCTTTGCCTCCCCTCTTTGAGGAGGAGTAAGTTTATTGCTTACTGCCTGAGGCGCCCCTACCGGGGAATGCCGACGGGGCTGCCCAGGCAATTTTTAAACCCCACTTTCTCGACCCGACCTTGGGTCACATCTTACTTGTGGGAGTAAGATAAAAACTGGCCTTGTGCCTAACTCCTGGAGAGGAGTAAATCAATACTCTTTAAGAAAAGATTCCTTCGAAGCCAAGTCTAAACCAACGCTTCGATCTTTGACTAATACATCTAATCAATTTCTGTAAAGCTGGAGATCCAATCTAAACCACATGCTGAAGATTTGAACCGGACGAAGTGGTGCATTACTGCTTCAGGCACCCAACCAGAGCCTGATCGACTTGCTGCAGTTGCGTTTGGTTCTTATAATCGTTTTGTAACATGCAAATGCCTACGTCACTGCTTCTTATGTCTTCAAAGCACGACAAAAAGACAGTGGTATAATCGGAAATGGGTTAACTCTGGATTGCACCCCTCCAGGTAAGATGAATCCACATAGGACCGAACTTGACGATCCACCCGTAGTCTACAAAGTAGCGGCTCCAACGCAAGTATAAACCTGTTTCCTCCTTCGTAACAACCCTGATATCGTTGTGCACCTGTTCGGGCCTGCACTATCCTCATGCGTTGAATTACTGTCGCAGTTGTTGAGTTGGCTCTGATAATCTTGGTGTCTTGTTAGTGGGTTCACACGTTAGGTTCTGTTTGTCTAATCCGTTCATCCTACAATTCAACTTTGAGTTCTAACTTTTCTTCTTTTTTTTTTTTAATGGATACATGGTATTTTTTAAAGTATTGCCACATGTTTATGCAAATTTACTGCAGATTACTTGGAAACCATTAATTTCTGGAGATTTTCAGTGGCACATTCTGATTCCTTGTACAAAAATACACTTATATAGCTAATTTCATTGCTTAATCTTATGTTTTAACAAAGATATAACATTTTTACTGAAAAATTAGTGTAAAAAATGTGACGTAATGCATATGGTCTTAAAGAGGGGAAAATATCCAATCGTGTGAGGCACAAAAATAATCATGACTTCTTTATTTTTAGTCAGATTTTAAAAATTTAAAAAGATTCTTTCTTAGATCATCAAGCTCTTTCTATATATGCCATTATTGAGATATTTTAAGCAATTTAAATTTTTTCATGTGTATTGCTACTAATACCAGAAGCTAACACTGACATTGAAGAACATATTACATATTTCAGCAATACTCTCCTTTCCATTGCAAAGGAGAACATACCAAAAAGCCCCACTTCCTCAAAATTCAACAAATCATGGTTCAACAAAGAATGCCAAAAAGTCGTAAGAACACGACGTGCTAACCTAAGAAAATTAAAAAAAACTAACCCAACAACGGAAAATTTGGACCTATACAAAAACGGCAGAGCAAAAACACGGAAACCTATCAAAGAATCGAAACGGAACACGTGGAAAAATTATCTATCAAAAATAAATGTGAACACCAAAACCAAAAAAGTATGGGAGATGGTCAGGGAAGAACAACAAGGACCGGATCAAACATCTTATTTGCAATAATATAAAAATCACCAACGAGGAAAACATTACAAACTATCCAAACAATTTTCAATAAATTCCTCATCAGAAAACCAAAACCAAAAATTTCTAATCATAAAACAGAATGAAGAAAATAAAAAAAAATAATTTCAAGTCAAAAAATGAAGAAAAATCCAACCAAACATTCAACAGAACAGAATTAGAAGGAGCAATACGTAAGTCTCATGATACAGCAGTTGGCTCTGATAAAATCCATAACCAATTTCTTTAAAAAAAAAATACCAAAACCATCCCTAAACTACTTTCTACAAATATATAATGAAATATGGATGATTAACAGCATTCCAAAAACTGGAAGCAAGCTATAGTGATCCCTATACCAAAACCCCAAAAAGACTATATAGCTTCAATAAATTATCGACCCGTTATTCTCACTAGTTGTGTGTGTAAGACCTTCGAAAGATTGGTTAATGAGAGACTAACATGGTATTTTGACACCAAAAACCTGATTACAGAATATCAGTCAGGCTTCAGGAAATGAAGAAGCCCTATTGACCACCTAATTAGACTTGAAACACTCATAAGGGAAGTATTCGTCAAGAAGGAGCATCTGATAGCAATCTTGTTTGACATCGAAAAGGCTTACGACACTACCTGGAAATATGACATTAAAAAAGACCTACATGAACTTGGACTTAAAGGCAGAATGTCAGAGTTGATCTACAACTTCTTGAATGATAGTTTGGATGTTTGGATGTTTTGTTTTACGGCATATCAACCCTTTTCAGGTTATTTAATGCCGAATGCAGTCATTTTGGTGAAAGTTTTTATGCTTCAAGTTGTTTATATCTTCAAATATTTATTCATGGTGCCTAGTTTGGTTGTCCCGCTTTACGGCACATCAACCCCTTTCAGGCCACTCAATGCCGAATGCAGTCATCCTGGTGAAAGTTTTTATGCTTCAAGTTCCTCACACGTTCAAATATTTATTGATGGTGTTTGGTTTGGTTGTTAAAGTATATTTGTTTTCTTCTCTTTTTTGTTTCTTTCCCCTTTTAATATCTGTTTCTATTTAACCCATAGTTGGGACCCTAACAGGTACTACCACTCCGGGTCAGGGTGGACCTGGGAGCAATGGTAATTAAGAGGAGGCTCCACATTCCCCAAAGTCCGTAAGCCGGATCTCACCATCGGATGTAGTTTAAGGTCATATCCAGGACCGGGAGTAGGTAGGAAAAATAAAATAAAAAAGGGGAGGGAGAAAGGGAGAGGGGCTGTTGTTTTTGTTTTTGTAGAACATAATTAAGTTTTACAAAAAAAAAAGAAAACAAAAAACGTCAATGTAGGTGAATTTCGTCTCAGGGAGCTACAGGGCAGCCTGATCTGGTATCACCAGCTTGAATGATAGACACTTTCAAGTGCGGATGGGCAACATATTTTCAGCCCAAAAAGAACAAGGAATGGGCGTACCCCAAGGAAGCATCCTGTCTGTCACCCTTTTCAATATAAAAATAAAACATATCATTAAAAACATGAATGCTGGGATCGACTGCGCTCTATATGTTGATGATTTACTTAGATGCTATCGATCAAAATACGTACCCACAGCCGAACTCCAACTCTGTCTAAATAAAATAAACAAATGGGCCATAGAAAACGGATTTAAATTCTCAAAGGACAAAACAAAATGTATACATTTCTGTAAACTCCGAAAGATCCATCATGACCCCCATCTTGAAACTGGACCACAATAATATCCCAGTTGTTGATCAACACAAGTACTTGGGCATCATATTTAATAGAAAATTGACCTTTATACCCCACCTAAAATATCTAAAAACAAAATGCCACAAGGCCATGCAATTAATCAAAGTTCTGGCGCACACTGACTTATGTGCTGACAAAACCACATTACTTAAACTCTACCGATACTTAGTTAGATCCAAGCTCAACTATGGACGCTATATATATATATATATATATATATATATATATATATATATATATATATATAATAATAATGGTAATAATCCAGGTGAAAAATATCCACAGGGTGGTAATCCAGAGAATTTTAACCGGGTTTATAAAAAGTGCTCAATATTAAAATAGAGCTTTATATATGATAATTTTATTTACACAGACATGTACAAAATCTGCGACACTGGCATGTCGATGTTATCGATCAACAGTTACTATAAACTGAGATCTGATCAGGAAGAGTTAGAATCCGATCTGAGGTTAAGATCAGATTCTAACTCTGCCTGATGAGATCTCAGTTTATAGTAACTGTTGATCGATAACATCGACATGCCAGTGTCGCAGATTTTGTACATGTCTGTGTAAATAAAATTATCATATATATATATATATATATATATATATATTATTATGGAGCAGCCAGAAAGTCATATATAAAAGATCTAAATATAGTACACCACCAAGGATTAAGATTAGCTTTAGGAGCCTTCAACCCCCCCCCCCTCCAAAAAAACAGCTAGCACTACAATACTACTTAAAGCTCTCATCATGTCCATGAACTCCTGCATACCAATGTGTTTTCCATCCACCATATACAAAATTATTCAACAAAAGAGAAACCATATAGCCTTTGCATAAAAAAAAACCCTCACAGAAGCCCAAATAGACACAACAAAAATCCATGGATCCACCAAATCAAAATCTCCAGCTTGGATGATTAAACAACCATCCATAATATTAAAACTAAATAAGCACTCTAAAAAAACCTAAACCCATTCTTCAACTTTCCATGAAGAACTGCTCGACATTCAAAATACATTTACAAATTTATACCAATGGATCAAAAGGTGGAGACAGGGTAGGATGCGTGGCCATCCATAAAAAATTAAAATTAAAAGTATCCCGGATGAGGCTTGAGTGTACAGCGCAGAAGTATCACTAAATATCATAGCGTCCAATGAACATCAAAAATAACTCGTACTTAGACTCTTTATCAGTGCTAAAGGAAAAAAAAATGACGGAACCCCTGATTACAAAATTACTAAACAGAATAAACACACTAAGATTAAGTAAAGACATCATCCCCCGTTGGATATATCGAGTGTAACACGTCCGAAAGACTGCTAAGCAGCTTACAGCCAAGGAAAGTACGGCGAATTTGTTACTAATAAGATGAACAAGAAATGGGGGTTACCCCAACGAAGTATCCTGTCTGTCACCCGTTTCAATATAAAAATAAAAAAATATCGTTATTGATACATCTATCAAAATATATGGGCTGGTGCACCAAGGAAGTATCCTGTCTGTCACCCGTTTCAATATAAAAATAAAAAAATATCGTTATTGATACATCTATCAAAATATATGGGCTGGTGCACCAAGGAAGTATCCTGTCTGTCACCCGTTTCAATATAAAAATAAAAAAATATCGTTATTGATACATCCATCAAAATATATGGGTGTTACCCCAAGGAAGTATCCTCTCTGTCACCCGTTTCAATATAAAAATAAAAAATATCGTTATTGATACATCTATCAAAATATATGGGTGTTACCCCAAGGAAGTATCCTCTCTGTCACCCGTTTCAATATAAAAATAAAAAGATATCATTATTGATACATCTATCAAAATATATGGGCTGGTGCACCAACCACTAGTCTCTCCCTCTTGGATAGGGTCCTACAAGGACATAAAGTGTGTGGGGGGGGGGGGGGGCGACAGCGGACAAAAATGTACCGGCTGAGAGAGACAGCAAATGCTGAACAGTTTCCATTTACCTGTATGACTGTCTTCAGAAAGTGAAAGAGATCCATTTGCAGAAGTCCGATTTTGAACCTGGCAATCTCTGAAACAGGTGACAAAAATTGATGGACTGATTCAAACGAAGTACTCTAAATCTGCGAGAAGGACCTTGATACTAAAGAAGCTGATATCAAAATCTCCATGTTTAACATTGCATTCGGGTCCAACGTACTCCTCCTTCCCCTCCTCCTTCTCAACAACAGCCATTCCCACCCCACCACCACTATCATCATCATCATCATCACAAAACTACTAAACAGAATAAACACTCTACGAGTAAATAAAGACATAATCTTCTGTTGGATCCGAATCGACATGAATGAAAAAGCCGATAAAGCTGCAAAAGAGTCATTACAACTAAACCCCACAACAGAAAAAAAATCCCATAAAACTTAAAATGAAAAATAAATACATGTATCCTCAAAAAATGGCAGAAATCATGGAACTCCTGTATAGACAATAAATTCCACCAAATGACACAAACATCGGAATAAGAGACACCAATAAAAAATATGTCAAGAAGAGAAGTGGTGATGACTAGACTTCGAATAGGACACACCTATGCCACCCACTCGTACTTACTGAAAGGAGAAGAAGCACCAATCTGCATATCATGCCAAGAACCCTACACAGTGCATCATATATTGATAGTCTGTATAGCCTTTGAACCGATCCGACTGAGACACTACCAAGAAAATAACCTGGAGGAGATCTTCAACAAATTTGACCTAAATAAAATTTTTCAATTTCTAAGTGCAACGAAGCTATATCAGAAGATATAGTCTAAAGGTTCCTCTGAAACGTTTGTAACATTTAACTTCCATCCACCATACTACAACTAATGTTTCGGCATTAAATGACCCATAAGAGGTTGATATGCCGTAAACCAAACCAAATCTGCAAACTCCAAAAAGTTCTGAATAAAAATGACTGCTTAATTCTCTCTGCGCATTCTCTTTTATACACAAGTAGGGTCATCTGGCTACGCCCGGGATAAATCCTTACGTCATGACCAATACGCACTCTGATTGGCTATCTTCAGCCCTGGTCTGAATTTCATTCGTTGGTTCCCAGAGGCCTGGCTGGGACTCCAACCAGATCTTGTTGACACTCATGTCATACCTGACCGCAGCTGTTTTCGTCTTTCACAGTTTTGCCTGTTCATAGGCAAAACAATGTGTTATTTTCCCTCGACTTATATGAATTGTAAATTGATAATTTTTCTGTTTCTGGGTGCATTGCTCTGAATATACACTAGTATATTTTATTAAAAGTTTTCCTGTTTATTTTATTTTTATTTTAAAATAATGCTTGATGAAAACAGGATTGTGAAATCTGTAGCTAAAATGTTCTCTCCTAACTCATGAAATTTTAAAAAGTCCAATTCTGGCTCCCAGTGCAATGGATTTGTTCTGGCTCTGGCTCCGGCTCCCAGTGCAATGGATTTGTTCTGGCTCCGGCTCCCGGGGCAATGGATTTGTTCTGGCTCCGGCTCCCGGGGCAATGGATTTGTTCTGGCTCCGGCTCCCGGGGCAATGGATTTGTTCTGGCTCCGGCTCCCCGGGGCAATGGATTTGTTCTGGCTCCGGCTCCCGGGGCAATGGATTTGTTCTGGCTCCGGCTCCCCGGGGCAATGGATTTGTTCTGGCTCCGGCTCCCCGGGGCAATGGATTTGTTCTGGCTCTGACTTGAACCATTACCATATGGACAGATGGCAGGTTTTCTTCTATTTATCTTATATAGCTGCAAGTCAATTACTAGTTTCTCTCTATTGGACAGGGTCTAAAAGAGTCTCCAATCTAATAGGTCCTGCACTGTCAACCAAGTTCCTGTCCCATCACTGCAATGTTGTATCCCTGTGCTTGTTTTACAAGTACTTTAATTAATAGAATGTGCTCCGACGAACTCGTAGCACTGGTGCCACCTCAACGTAACTACCCCTGACTAACCCGACAAGCAGCAAAATTCCACGCCTTTATTGCCGGAAAGCCTTCTACTCTAACAGGTTTTTCTTTCGAACTGCTAGACTTCGGAATTCCCTTCCTGTTTCTTGCCTCCCAGACTGTACTTACATGCAGAAATTTAAATGTAATGTGAGCAGGCATCTCGCTGTTCAGCTCCCTTCTTATTTATCTACTATGTAAGACCTCTATTCTATTCTCTCGTAGCTGGTGTCGTTAGGAAAAGGAAAGAGATAGTTGAAGAAGAGAAAGAAAGGGCCTAAGCTAACAAACGTGTAAAGTATGACGCACGTAGGTTTTTTTTTTCTGTTTTTTTTTTTTAACGAAGTTCACTCCAAACGATGCAGACCGCCACTGTAGACATAAGGGGCTACTGAGAAAAGGGGAGAAAGATGGGAGGGGTCAACCTAAACTGGAATCTGCGCAGCGAGATGTCTGTTTACATTAATTTTAAATTTCTGCATGTCAGTACTGTCGGGGAAACAGGAGGCAGGGAGGGAGTTCCACAGAGGCCAGCAGCACGAGGAAAAAAGCTATTTGAGTAGAAAGCTCTCCGGCATCTGGGGACCTCCACAGTGAATGGATGGGATTTAGTTGATTGTCGAGTTGATCTAGTGAATTTATGTCGAGGGGGCACCAGAGTAGCCAATTCATCGGAGCATAATCCATTGAAGTATTTGTAAAACAAGCACAAGGATGCTACATTGCGGTGATGGGACAAGGACTGGAGCTTGGTTGACAGTGAGGGACCTATTAGGTTGGCGACTCTTTTTTGGACCTTGTCAAGGAGGGAGAGACTAGTAGATGATGCACCAGCCCAGATGTGACAACAATACTCCATGCATGGGTGGATGGTGGCTTTGTAGAGATACAGGATAATGTCAGGTGTGAGGAGTTTATTAGGTTGGGAGTTAAAAGAAAAAAGGTGGTCAACCATAGTCGAGAGCGACTCTGTGTAGTAGCTAATGAGCTGCTACTACTACACTAAGATGTAGGGGAGGGCACCACTCTTTGCTGAGAGTATAAGCAAGGGGCCATCAAGTACCTTCCTTTGAGGCTTTGGTATGACTCTATCGAGGATTGAACCTTAGCCTCCCAGCCCATTAGTAAATATTCTGAGCATTATGCCAAATGGGTTGGAGTTAGGGAATTACTAATATCATGTTATTATGTATTAGTTACTTCAGAAGAGTAATTTTATATAATTACTAGTAGAGTTGCTTCTCGCCCATCTCCCTCGGATCAGTCGAAATATGCAGCTGATCTAGAAGTTGACCGGGGTTCAATTGTGGATTGGGGCTTTTTTTCATTTAATCTAGTTAAGACTTTCAATCATAGGCGTGTGTGCCCCTTTTCTTCCTGAGATTCTCATGGATGGCTCTGCTCTTGAGGAGAAATCGACTCTGAAACTTCTTGGTCATTCTCTCTCATCAAATCTATCTTGAATTTCATACATTAGATCCATTGCTCTTTCTGCTTCTCGTAAAGTCGGTTCTCTCTATCGCTCCAAACACTTTCTCACACCTGAGTCTATTCTCTATCTCTACAAATCCACAATCAGACCATCTATGGAGGACAGTTGTCATTTTTGGGCTGGGGCATCTTTGTCAAATTTGAGGGTTCTTGATAAGGTGCAGAAACGTATCTATAATTTGATTGACCCAACCCTTTCTTCTTTACACACCCTCTCACACAGACGTGATGCTGCTAGTCTCAGTCTTTTCTATAAATACTATTATGGCATGTGTTCTTCAGAATTATGTGATCTATTCCTCGCTTCTTTTGTTCCAGCTCATTTGACTCGTTGGTCTAGTGGTCTTCATCAATTAGCTGTTTTGATACCTCATTGTAATACAGTTTTCTATTCCAGTAGCTTCTTTCCAAGAACCGCAGGCTTGTGGGACTCTCTTCCTGTTGACTGTTTTCCTCCTACCTATAACCTTGGTCTTTTCAAGACTACGGCCAATAAGCAATTTGCGATAACCATATTTGTTCTTGTTAGCTCCTTACATCAAGTGGCTTCATGCCTTGTATGGAGAGATTTCCATAAAAATTAAAAAAAGAAAAAAATACTCATCCCAGGACAGGTATAAGCAATAAATATAGCATTAGTTTTGAATTTTAATGTTTGTTTTTTTCTTTGGGGAGTATTGTACGGTTTGGGTGGCATCCTTCGAAATGGTAAAGTTTACAAAAAACAATATGCTTACATTGCTCACTTAGAATACATATTCCATAAGTTCAATAGTTTAGGATTTTACCAAGCACATAATGCATATTATTGACGCTTATGTTTGTGCACAGATACTTTTTAAAATGTATTACTTAATATAACTCAAAATTTGAGGTAGAGCAATTCTTTTCTCAATTTTTTTTTTGTATCTAACTTATTTTTTTTATTTTTGGAGGTGGGTGCGAATTTGGGTGGGCACACACCTTAAAACTTTATAAAAAATGATGTGCCATGTTACTCACTGTGTTGCCTAAAATATATATTCCGAAATTCAGAGTTCATTAGTTTAGATATATATATATATATATATATATAGCATTAGTTTTAAATTTTAATGTTTGTTTTTTTCTTTGGGGAGTATGGTACGGTTTGGGTGGCATCCTTCGAAAGCACATAATACATATTATTGACGCTTATGTTTGTGCACAGATCATTTTTAAAATGTATTACTTAATATAACTCAAAATTTGAGGTAGAGCAATTCTTTTCTCAATTTTTTTTGTATCTAACTTATTTTTTTAAATTTTTAGAGGCGGGTGTGAATTTGGGTGGGCAAAATTGCCTAATTTGGGTGTTGCCTAAAATATATATTCCGAAATTCAGAGTTCATTAGTTTAGGAGATTACACTATATATATATATATATATATATATATATATATATATATATATATATAAATAAAAATATATTTTTCCATCTTTAAATCTCCTTTCACCGGACACCTTATCTACTACCAACTCCATACGACGGACTCCATATTTTTACACGCACACTCTTACTCTCCATTACTTTATATTTTTTTAAATTTTGAATTTTGGCTTTTCCGCTGCCAACTTATCCATCTATGTAATTCCTCTGATAAGATTTTAATCTTTGAAAAGCCTTGGCTTAAGGAAAGAAAGATAAACATGTTTTTACCGAGTACACCTTGCATTGAACAATCGGAGTTAAAATAGATTTGTCATTCGTACATCTTTATCTCTCTTTCTTTTAACTTTATAATTGCTCAATCTCGTATATTGAGCTTAAACTATTTCACTATAGGTTCTATCCTCTAAAAGTATACTTTTAGTTTCATATTATATATACAGGGTGGGCCAAAATAAGGGTCCTATCTTTAAATTTGAATAACTTGAATTCGAATAACTTCCACAAAATAAAAGTTAAACTCACCAAACTTTATGTGTGTGTAGACTGACCCTTCCGAGATTTTTTGAAATAAACAAAACAAATTTTAGCCGAAAAACACTTCTTAAAACTTACAAAAACTAAAGTATTGTTTTTTACACTGTTTTGAGTTTTTTAAGCAAAAATAATGTTTTCTAAATGAGAGTACGTTCCTTAGGGCCAATACGGCTCATGCTTGCTTCGGAAGGGGTCCTTTACTTATTCTAAAAAAAAAAAAATCAATAAATAAAAAAGTTATGAATTTTTAAAAATAGGACCCTTATTTTTGCCCACCCTGTATATATATACACGCACACACATCTATCTTTATATATAGAGAGAAGAGATTAGAACCCCAAGGGTCTAGACGGTTCATCTAATGACGTAATCAAGGATCTGTCTATCCCTTTCTCTAGTTTGTTGGATGACTTCATCATTTTGTGCTGGTACTATCAGATTAGGCTGTCTGAAGATATCGGCTTCCTGACCTAAAATGCGGCAAATATTGATGTTTTATTGTTTGTTTTTTTTTATTTGCAAAACTCAATCATGTTCTGCAAAATCCAAAACAAAAGACAATTTCCCTTCCCCCTCTCTCTCTCCTCTCCTTTTCACTCAAGCAAACACCATGAATAAATACTTGAACATATAAAGAACTTGAAGCATACAAACGTTCACCAAAATAACCTGATCTGGCATTGAATAACTTGAAGAGGGTTGATATGCCGTAAAA
>OY744549.1:36327700-36344504 GCA_963556195.1 Sepiola atlantica | reverse complement strand
ATAAAATAACTCTCAACATATCCTTGGGAACAATTCTCCCCCAATAACAAAAAAAAAAAAAATTCCGGCATTAAATAACCAAGTAGTTGATATGTCGTAAAACCCATTCAATCAATCAAACCTTGATTATGGAAGTTTCATCTATGATGCAGCAAGATTCACATTGGGGGCTTTTCGCATGTCTCCTGTGTAGAGCTTATATATATTGAAGCGAATAAAGGTCCTTTACATCTAAAAGTAGATAAAAATTGGCACTTCAATATGTGACAAAGTGATCATCATGTCCACTAAATCCTGAGAAAAAAACTAAGTTAGTTGGCTTACGTGTCTTGGGGTTGCCGCAGATCAGAGAAGGGCCGGGTGCTTTTGGCTTGATCAAGTCGAAAGTGAAGAATGATTTTAACTGTGTACTTATAGCTACACCGGAAGATAGTAATTTGCACATCAGCGATTACTGATTATTTAAGACCTTTTTTCTTTCTTCTGATGCTGTCAGTTGTTGTACGTTCTGACGACAACTACGTGAGAGTTCCTCTTTTTTGTTACACTATTAAGAGTTCTTGCGAACATTTTCTTTTTTGGTACTCGACTCCTGACAGAGTGAAGTCACGATTTAGCAATATTTCGCAACGTTTTGCACCGACCCTACTCTGATCTACAAGCTACCCCTTGGCGTTGAAGTATTTTCGACACCATTAAATGAATCTGATATTGTTTCTATTGTTCTATTATTTCGGTCCGTACCGAATAATATTAACTAAATAACAACCAAGATGAGAATAGTAGTCCAAATAATCCAAATTCATCATCATCATCATTATCATCATCATCAGATCTACAAGCTACCCCTTGGCGTTGAAGTATTTTCGACACCATTAAATGAATCTGATATTGTTTCCATTGTTCTATTATTTCGGTCCGTACCGAATAATATTAACTAAATAACAACCAAGATGAGAATAGTAGTCCAAATAATCTAAATTCATCATCATCATCATCATCAGATCTACAAGCTACCCCTTGGCGTCGAAGTATTTTCGACACCATTAAATGAATCTGATATTGTTTCCATTGTTCTATTATTTCGGTCCGTACCGAATAATATTAACTAAATAACAACCAAGATGAGAATAGTAGTCCAAATAATCTAAATTCATCATCATCATCATCATCATATCTACAAGCTACCCCTTGGCGTCGAAGTATTTTCGACACCATTAAATGAATCTGATATTGTTTCCATTGTTCTATTATTTCGGTCCGTACCGAATAATATTAACTAAATAACAACCAAGATGAGAATAGTAGTCCAAATAATCCAAATTCATCATCATAATCATCAGATCTACAAGCTACCCCTTGGCGTCGAAGTATTTTCGACAATCCTGCTCATGGTTGCGTGTTTAATACACAATATAAAACTGTTTGAGAGAAAAATCAGCACCATTAGGCCTTTTGGTTATTGTATTCAGAAATTTACCAACAAACTGGAATCGGACTCTAGTCATACACGTGGCTCTAAAAATAATGGAACATGGTAAGACTGATAAATTCATCATGTGCGACTTCCTATCTGTACTCACAGAACTGAAGAACAAAAATATGGATAACCCTTTAATCATAAAAATCGTAAACAAGATCAGCTATCTATAACAAGAAGCAGTGCAAAATAAAATTATGTTGAATACCGAGTCTCTGGTGATACCAGATCAGGCTGCCCTGTGGCTCCCTGAGACGAAATTCACCTACATTGACGTTTTTTTTTTTTTTTTTTTTTTTTTTTTTTTTTGTAAAACTTAATTATGTTCTACAAAACCCAAAACAAAAACAACAGCCCCTCTCCCTTTCTCCCTCCCCTTTTTTATTTTATTTTTAGAACTTGAAGCATAAATCTTTTACTATAATGACCAGATTCGGCATTAAATAACCCAAAAAGGGTTGATATGCCGTAAAACAAAACTACCAAACCAAAAACGATGATTAAACATTCGAAGATATAAAGAACTTGAAGCATAAAATCTTTTACTATAATGACCAGATTCGGCATTAAATAACCCAAAAAGGGTTGATATGCCGTAAAACAAAACTACCAAACCAAACCGAATACCGAGTCACATCGGCATTAGTGGAAATGAAAAAGCGGATTACGCAGCAAAAGAATCGCTGAACATACTAAGATTTCCTACACTGATTTTTGAACCTTCTTTAAACAGGATAATCCAAGAAAAATGGTAAGAATCTTGGGATGAATGCCAAAGTAATAAATTACACAACATCTGGCCAACTATTGATGAGTGGCTGCTACGCTATAGAAAGGCGAGAAGAGGTTGTAGTAGCCAGACTCCCTTTCGGACATACACATATTACGCACAAACATTTATTGGAAGGTAAAGAGTCTCCAATGTGTATATCATGTCAAGAATCTTATACAGTCAAATAAGGTGTATTTTTGTTTGATAATAAAGCCGGGTCGAAAGATACGAAAGATTCAGATTGGTCGAGCAAAATAACGTGGGGGTTTGAGAATGATACGATCAATGTTTAAAGCGAGTCTGAAAGAGAGGCTTAGTTTTGATGACCTCTGAGGAAGAAATCTGGACAGTACAGGAAGATGCGTGCAGAACAGAAGACTTTAATGGTTTGGCCGCGTTGAAAGAATGGATGAGAGTTTTGGGGTTAGTAGATGTAGAACAGTTGAGGTAGCAGGTTCAGTTCAGAGAGGAAGGCCCATGAAAACCTGGGAGAAAGGGAAGTGATAAAAATGGATCTGAGGGATGAATAAAAACTTGGCTAGAGATAGGTTAGTTAGAACGTGAATTTCTTAAAGCCGTCCAACACATGTCGGCATGTAAAATGGACGTTAAACCGAATATAATGATATTTGAGAGAGGGGGGTGTTTTATAAATAGTCGATATTAAAATCAGTTGGTGAACGGCAGAAAAAACAGACAGGTGAAGATTACTTTGGAAATGGTAGTTGAATGGTTTGGGGAATTTATAACGCAATGAAGCCAATAGGATCTGAACTCGGCATAGTCCATACGAGAACCAGTTGTAAGTTTACGCATTGGTAAAGATTGTTAATTCATACCTTTCTCAACAGTACAAGTAGGTATCACAAACCAGCCTAGTTTAGAGTGTGAAAATGGGTAAATAGAGTGAAATTCTCTTCAATTTCAACGAGCAATATCTCATTTATTAGCGTTCGTAGTTGATTTTATTTTAATTTTAGGTTATTATTAAATCACATTGGTTATAAAGAGCTCAAAACTATTTTTTTTTTATGGAAATCACTCCAGACAAGGCATGAATCCACTTGATGTAAGGAGCTAACAAGAACAAATATGGTTATCGCAAAGACAGGAGATGCCTATTGGCCTTAGTCTTGAAAAGACCAAGACTATAGGTAGGAGGAAAACAGTCAACAGGAAGACTTCCACAGCCTGCAGTTCTTGGAAAGAAGCTACTGGAATAGAAAGCTGTATTATAATGAGGTATGAAAACAGAATTGATGAAGACCACTAGTCAAACGAGCTAGAACAAAAGAAGCAGGGAATAGATCACATAATTCTGAAGAATACATGCCATAATAGTATTTATAGAAAAGACTGAGACTAGCAGCATCACGTCTGTGAGAGAGGGGGAGTAGAGAAGAAGAAAGGGTTTCTTCACCTTATCAAGAACCCTTAAATGGGACAGATTCACCAGCCCAAATATGACAACAGTACTCCATACATGGTCTGATTGTGGATTTGTAGAGATAGAGAATAGCCTCAGGTGTGAGAAAGTGTTTGGAGCGATAGAGAGAACCGACTTTACGAGACGCAGAAAAAGCAATGGATCTAATGTATGAACTCAAAGAAAGATTTGATGAGAGAGAAAGACCAAGAAGTTTCAGAGTTGATTTATTCTCAAGAGCAGAGCCATCCATGAGAATCTCAGGAAGAAAAGGGACATGCCTACGATTGAAAGACGGGTTTAACTGGATTAAATGAAACAAGCCATTTGAATTCTGCAAATATCCCTAGTGGTTCAAAAGTTATGAGAATTTAAAGCTTTGAAATTTGAGGTTCGAAATTTACATCATTAGATGCAAAAAATCCTAGTGGTTCAAAAGTTATGAGAATTTAAAGCTTTGAAATTTGAGGTTCAAAATTGACATCATTAGATGCAAAAATTCCTAGTGGTTCAAAAGTTATGAGAATTTAAAGCTTTGAAATTTGAGGTTCGAAATTTACATCATTAGATGCAAAAATTCCTAGTGGTTCCAAAGTTATGAGAATTTAAAGCTTTGAAATTTGGGGTTCAAAATTGACATCATTAGATGCAAAAATTCCTAGTGGTTCAAAAGTTATGAGAATTTAAAGCTCTGAAATTTGGGGTTCAAAATTGACATCATTAGATGCAAAAATTCCTAGTGGTTCAAAAGTTATGAGAATTTAAAGCTTTGAAATTTGAGGTTCAAAATTGACATCATTAGATGCAAAAATTCCTAGTGGTTCAAAAGTTATGAGAATTTAAAGCTTTGAAATTTGAGGTTCAAAATTGACATCATTAGATGCAAAAATTCCTAGTGGTTCAAAAGTTATGAGAATTTAAACCTTTGAAATTTGGGGTTAAAAATTGACATTAGATGCAAAAATTCCTAGTGGTTCCAAAGTTATGAGAATTTAAAGCTTTGAAATTTGGGGTTAAAAATTGACATCATTAGATGCAAAAAAATCCTAGTGGTTCAAAAGTTATGAGAATTTAAAGCTCTGAAATTTGAGGTTCAAAATTGACATCATTTTATGCAAAAATTACTTGAAATCATGAACCAATTCACAACAAATTCAGTAATTTTGTCACCTTTCTTTATTTCTGGAACAAATTTTGTACAACTTGTCATTATGTATAATCCTGTGTTCTTTCTGATTCTGCACTCAGATTTTATGTGTCTCTGTAACCAATTATTTAGAGAATAAAAATCTTTTTTTTTTTACATTTTTACTAATAGTCTATGTAACATTTTCATTTAAACACTGCATCTATACATAACTTAAATAAATAACATCACTTTGAACTTTAAAAGTTTCTTATTCTAGTAGCTTCTTTCCAAGAACCGCAGGCTTGTGGAACTCTCTTCCTGCTGACTGTTTTCCTCCTACCTATAGTCTTGGTCTTTTCAAGACTAAGGCCAATAGGCATCTCCTGTCTTTGCGATAATCACCTTTTGTTTTTGTTAGCTCCTTACATCAAGTGGCTTCATACCTTGTCTGGAGCGATTTCCATAAAAATTTAAAAAAATATCTGTTAAAAATACCAGAAAACTAATACCTTTTCACATGTCAAATAAATGATTTATTTATTTTTTAGATTATTTTGATAAGATTTAAATGGAAACAAAATTTCTTTTTTGTTTTTCTTTCCATAAATGTTCAATTCTTTCTCTTGTATCATAAATAGTTCTTTTTCTAAACTACTTCAAGTTAGGTAACTAGTTTCAGTGACGGGCAATTTATTTTTTTGATGTTGGTATTTTCAAATTTGGTGTGTGCGATATTGTGTATCTCTATGCATATAAAGATAATCCGATATCAAAGAAAAGAGGTCACTTGTCAATATGGTGGCATAGTATAGGGTTTTAAGTTATCTTTCACAAAGCAATTCCAAGTTGAAAACTTTAAGGAATTACATTTTTCCATATTATCAAAGTGTGCTTCTGTCTGTGTTGAAGTTTTTTTTAAAAAATCTTTTTTTTATTTAAATTTATTTTTTTATTGATTTACTAATTAAAAAATAAACTAGTATGATCTATGAATGTGCTATGAATCATATTAAGTAAATTCAATGTCTTAGCTGTTGAAATGAATCTTATATGAACAAAGTTGTGCTTGTAATTTTTGGATTTTTATTAAATTTTTTTATTTTAAAAAAAACAAAACTTTTTAATTTTAGAGGTAATGAGATTTTTTCCAATGTTTAGGCTGGTTTGATCTATTATGATTAATTTTAATTTACCACATAATAAAGCTACATTTGTAAGGATTTTCACTTATGTAAAGTTTTTTAGTTATTGTCTGTGAAATTTAGGGGCTCACAAGATGGCTCATAATTTGGTGTCAAATTGAGCTACCAAAATAAATTTGGTACCATTGTTTGTTTCTTTTTTTTAAATTTTTTTTTTAAGATACTAGCAAATATATTTTTTATAGACTTGGAGGATTATTTAATTGTGAAAGAACTACACGCAATACATAGTTAAAGCAAACTAAATTGTTTTAGGCAATTAAAATAATTTCCAACACTATTAATGTTTACACATCATTTATTTATTTTTTATCGCTTATGTTTGAAACATTATGTAAATCATAAATCTATGACGTCACGCTGAAGCTATAATTATTTTGTTACGGTAGTGTTTTAAGCTCTATTTACAGGAAAGTCAAAATAGTCTCATGTTCTACGAACTGAGCTAAAGATCTCAAGGTTTCAGTTTCGATTTCTTTGTTGGGAATTTATTATTTACTATTAATGCAATATTCTCCATTTTTAAAAGTAGTTAAGACCTCTATTTCGAAATGAGAGAAATTCCGCATGTTTAAAAAGATTGTGACGCAGATAAAATCTCTATTTGTATAAGATAATGAAAATAAAAATTTTGGTTTGGGATAGCTACTATAAAAGTGACGTCACGCTGAAGCTATAATTATTTTGTTACGGTAGTGTTTTAAGCTCTATTTACAGGAAAGTCAAAATAGTCTTATATTCTACGAACTGAGCTAAAGATCTCAAGGTTTCAGTTTCGATTTCTGGTCATAGCATCCGATTTTTCTCTAATACTAACGATTCACTAATTACTAAGGCCAAAAAGCCACTCAAGGACAAGGGTTAGTGAGATTTTCAGTTGGATGATGGAACACTGCTAGCAAAGGATTGAGACCTATAATTAATTCACAGGATGACATGACAGATATTTGTTGACATTGGACTTGAAATTATAGGAAATCGCTCCATGATATTTCGAAATGAGACAAATTCTGCATGTTTAAAAAAAATTGTGACGCAGATAAAATCTCTATCTGTAGAAGATAATGAAAATAAAAATTTTGGTTTGGGATAGCTACTATAAAAGTGGATTTGAACTCTGCATGGACGTTGCAATCAATCAAGTCGAGAATTCTTCTTGGATTCTCCTGACTCGTTCTTTCCGGGAACCGTCATTTGGATCTTTCGATAACTGATAATATCTATATGTGCCATTACTATAGATGTATTATGGTTTTCTTGCGCAGTGGAGAAATACACCTTCCGCTTGTCATGCAGGATTATCTTTCCTGATGCTACCATGTTCTCTCTACCGAAGCATCTGTTTGTCGATGGTCGCTTCAGGAACTATAATACCCGTAAAAGATAAAGGGTTTTTTATTTTTTATTTTTTATGGGGTTTAGATTTTTCTAGACCTGATTATTGATGCACATTAACAAGGTTAACTCGTGAAGGGTGTTTAGTTGGTGGAAGGACGTCAGGATGAAGAAATTCACTTGGTAGAGTTGGGCGTATATCTGGATGCATCTGACTGGAATTGAATAAGAAAAGAGTTACTATCTTCCATGAAAAATACCAACATCGCCACTAAAATATGAATCGAGTTTATTGGCAGGGAACACTGGAACATAGAGTTGCGAGGTCAGCTGGCTTTTGTCACAAGCAGAATATGGTATCCTGAAGTTCCATCTCGCCTGGCCGCTTCTTGCACAGGATAAAACGTCTTGCCCTGACGAAATCTACCCTGAAACTTGTTTGAATCATATTTTTGGAGCCAAGCTTTGTTGCCGTGCATTGATTTCGAGTCTGCGCAGTTATAAGTCTAGGCATGAGTGTGCATGCGAAGCCAAACCACGACTCGATCTAACGCAAGATACTGCGCGTACATATAAAGAAAATAGGTCCCTCATGCAACTGCTACAAGTGTGACTCTTCGGCACGCACAAACGGTCTTTCACTATAAGAGTGGCTAACTGCAGCTGTACAAAAGTGCTTTGAGGGGCATCATATAGTGCTGGATGTGCAAGGACCAGTCGAGGACGCTACAGAAAGCCATCTCTGAAAGGTATTCCCACTCTGTACGAAACGCTTAACCATGACAAAAAAACTGATCGGTGACATTTAAAGAAAGGTCAGACTCAGATATACCAAAAGTTCTAATGGTTTGAGCAAAAATCACATCGGTGAGAGGCAGGAAATGCTAAGTAGAAGTTCCGAGAAATTTATAGACCAATCAAACGAGGTATGAAATGTTGGTACTTATATCGATCTTGACCCAGTTTCCGTGAGTTTCTTGTCGGAAGCGTTCGGCTATCCTACGCAAACGCCCGAGAAATGACTAGCCAATTTGTACCAGACAACAATTTTGAAACTGTGCTGCGTCCTATGATAATGTTTTGCTTGTTTTGTTTTTTTGTTGTTAGGGTTTAGGGTTAGGGTTAAAAATATTTATTTGATAACAGTAATTTCGCTATGTTTTGCTTGTTTTATTTGTTTTGTTGTTTAAAAAATTTCTTGCAAATATAACTAAAAATTATAGGACGCAACAACGTATCAAAATAACAAAAAATATTTACTTGATAACAGTAACTTCGCTATGTTTTTTTTTTTTTTTTTTTTGTTGTTGTTTCTTTTAGAAAATTTCTTGAAAATATAACTTAAAATCCGACAAGAAACTCGCAAAAACTGGGTCAAGATCGATATAAGTACCAAAATTTTTATAGACAACTCCATAGTCCGTGCTAAAAATCAGTATTTAATTTTACCCATCGCTGAGGGGGAGTGGACATTATTAGTTCACCCCTTTCCTTTTTTTCCTCCGTGTGCATCAGGTGCAATTTTCATGAATAGAGCTTCTTTGCCAACACATTAGTACAGGACTACTTCCCTGCAGATTACAGCATGGTCGTCTTCAAATCAAATGTCAAGAAATGCTTAGTTTATTCCATTAATCCTTTTCAATCCTCTCATAATATTCTTCATCTTTCAACCAACAATTATTCCATCTCATTAACCCTTGTCCTCGAGTGGCTTTTGGCCTTGATAAGCGGTGCTCATTATTTTAGAATAACAGTAGGGTTGTGGACATCTGCCATCACAAGTAGGAAGGGATGTGATCCAAGCACTCCTCTAAACCGGGATACAAGTTATGAACTTTTAAGCGGGATTCCGCTATTTTTTTTAATCTAGAAAAGGGAGATTTCCGCTTAAAATCGCTAGAGCCTTTCATGGATGTGAGTTCTCCGCATTTTGGTCGAAATGCACCCCCCCCCCCCTCTTTTTTTTTTTTTTTAAAATAAGAAAAAGCCAAATCGCTAAAGCCTTACCTCCTTTTTTTTTTTTACGTCTCTATTTGGCTGGGGTTTATTTCTTTCTCTTTCTCTTCCACGTTTTCTTTTCTTTTTTTTCCCCGTTTTTTTTTTTTTTTTTTTCTCTTTCTCTTTCTGTCTTGCCTTCCCGTTCCACAGTGTGCCCAGGGGTGGAAAAAACTGTTTTTAGACCTAAAAGGGGGGTTATAGTGGTAGTGATATTTAAAAAAAAATTGGAATAAAAGTGATCATTTGCAAAAAAAAGTAGCTCAAAAGCTTCATCCAAAAAGAAATGGTGGCTTCCCAAAGTCGACTACCTCACAAAAGTTTGTGCGTAATTTGCACGGTCAACTGAGAAGCATGAGATTTCCTCCAAAAATAGCCCTAGTTACTGTATAAGTGGAAATTATCTGTTATGACCCTGGGGGTTGAGTTTGGGATTTTATCATATGGTACCCTGTACAAAACCACTTTAGATAGGTTTAAAGCTCCAACCTTGCACCCAGAGTGGTAAGAAGTGATAAGAAAGAGAAGACATATCGATGTTGGAATATGCCATTAAATGAGTGTTATCAATATCGTATTCTGATTTTCAATATTAAAAACTGAAAAAGCCCATCAAAACGGTTTTGAAGGTGATCATGTATAACATGTGACCCATTACAATCATTAAACAGATGTTGTGGGAAATTGCGGGATTTTTTAATAATTTGGCTTGAAGGGAATTCCCGTCTTATGACGGTTCTCTCTAAAAACTGAATGTTAATTTTGCTGTTAAAGCTCAGACTTCAAACAATTCATGATGTTAGTTAGATGACTTTTGTTTTTATCAAAGAATGACTTCCTGTCTCTTTCTCATCTGCGCACTCTGTGTCGTTCTATTAATTTTGAATTTCTTTGTTTAAACTGATTGGAGTTGTTTCGGAAAACGAAGCTCTCTCCCCCCAAAAACTAAATAAATAAGATTAATATTTCGTTAATTAAACATTTTTCAAGTTATTTTAAGTGCTTGTTTACTAGCACATCATCCAGGTTGTTTTAGTAGTTGTTTTTTTTGTGCTGCTCTCTCCATCCACACACACACACACATGTGAAGGGCCATGGTCCCCCAGGTTGGGAAATTCATCTCGATTTCAGTTTGTTTTTTTTGCCATTGGCTACTTCCATCCTTGTCTAAACTTATTTCTAATCGAATTTCTTTTCTTTTCATATTAAAGGTACCAGCCGCCCAATCAGACGTCAGATCTACCCTCGTGATCACCCAGCCGGCAAGGGTACTATTTGGCAGTGGGAGGCTGACCAGCCAGGCAACTGGCAGATGTTTGACATGATCACCCTGGCTCTGGTCGAATCGGCGTTCATGCAGGGTCACCCCACCCTGGACCTCAGCAAGCTGCCGCAGGGCTGTATGCCTTATATCTTGGATCTGACAAAGATGAAACAGGTTCGTATCGAGACGGGCAACATGCGAAACATTCGCCGCACCACGCTGTCGTACTCATATCCAATGACTGTCGCCACATCTATGATGTCACCGATGGGTCCTTCTCTTCACCTTTCCCAAGGCTCGCCAATGACCCTGGCCGCACCCCAAGCTCATCCTATGTCATTATCCCAACAGACTCTTTCTTCACCAATCCAGCAACTGCAATCCTTACAACAACCTATGCCTGCACACATGCGCCACCCACATATTCTGCAGCAACAGCAAATGCTGCAACAGCAAAAACTGCAGCAAGGACAAGTACCCCAGCACCAACAGCCATCCCCGCAGTTATTATCTTCTCATCAACAACAGCACCCTCTGTCTCGTCAACAGCAAGTATCCCAACAAAATCAGCAACTTCATCATCTGTTGCAACAACAGCAGCAGCAACAACAACAGCAATATGCATTATCATGTCTGGAACAACTATCGCCACAAGCTTCACTACAACAACAACTACAGCAACAACAGCAACAGCAGCAGCAACAACAGCAGCAGCAGCAACAACAACAGCAACAGCAACAGCAGCAGCACCCTGCATCCTGCGTGGAACCACCTTCCCCACAAAATCAACTGTTTCAGCAATCCCAACAATCCTCACAACAGCAACAGCAGCGTCCTTCATCCCGTCAGCAAGAACCTCCTCCTCCTCTTCAACTACATCCCTCGCAGCAACAGCGTCCTTCATCACGTCAGCAAGAACCTTCCCCTCAACAACAACAGCAGCGCCCCCTGTCTCGTCAACAAGAAACTTCCACACTGTTATATTCCCCACAACCACAACAACAAACACAACAACCTCAACAACAACGCCCACTGTCCCGCCAACAAGAAACTTCCACGCAGCTATATTCCCCACAACCACAACAACAAACACAACAACCTCAACAACAGCAACAGCGCCCACTGTCCCGCCAACAAGAAACTTCCACACAGCTATATTCCCCACAACCACAACAACAATCTCAACAACAACAGCGCCCCCTGTCCCGTCAAGAAACTCCTACACAACTGTATCCCCAACAGCAACCACAGCAGCGCCCCCTATCGCGTCAGCAAGAAACTACATCACAACTATATTCTCAACAGCAACCACAGCATACCCAGTCTCGTCAACAAGAGACTGCCTCACAACTATATCCCCAACAACACCAACAGCGCCCCCTGTCTCGTCAGCAGGAAACTTCCTCACAAATGTATGCTCAGCAGTTGCAGCAACAGCAACAACAGCAGCAGCATTCTATGTCACGCCAACAAGAGACTGCCATGTACCCCCAGCAACACCATTCCCTATCCCGCCAACAAGATACTTCTTCGCAATTATATCTTCAGCAACAGCGCTCTCTCTCACATCGAGAACCTTCTCCACAACTGCAACAACAACAACAACAGCAGCAGCAGCTTCAAGCCCAACAACAAACGCAACAGCGCCCGCTATCACATAGGGAAGCTTCTCCACAATTGCAACAACAATCCCCACAACAACAGCGCCCCCTGTCCCGTCAGCAAGAACCTTCTTCGTCACTGCTGCAGCAACAACTTCAACAACCGACACCGCAGCAGCAGCGCCCCTTGTCACGTCATCAGGAACTTTCCCCACATCAACAACAGCAGCGCCCCTTATCAAGACAGCAGCAGGAATCTTCCTCACAGCTACAACAGCGCCCCCTATCGCAGCAACAAGAATCGTCTCCACAGCTATATCACCATCATCCTCATCTCCAGCAGCAACATCATCAATCACAACAACAAGAAACGTCAACTCTATCGCACCAACTGACACCCCAACAACAGCATCAACAATACCTTCTGTCGCATCCGGAGCAATCGCATTTGGTATATCCGCAATATCCCTACTCGCAAAAACCACTGCAACAACAACAGCAGCAGCAGCAGCAGCAACAACCCCCTCCACCAACATCCCACAAAACCTCCTCTCAGACCGCAGGAAAGGGTCAGAAACAATCACAGCGTAACCAGCAAAAGGTATCCGCCCCTGCTCCGACCCCGAAAATTCCTCCAGGTTTAGCAAATCTTGGAGCCCAACACAGTGTTGGGCTGAGTCTCGCAATGAACCCTAATTCCTCATTTTCAGGCGTCATACCTCCTCTTCCTGGTTTGACTGCTGCTATTAACCAGAACGGACTCCCTAGCAAAAGCACCAAACGGTCCCTTACCAAATCCTCCTCACTGCCTTCAACTCTAGAGTCCCAGACCTCGCGTGCTCCCCCTTCATCGTCATTATCATCATCATCCTCACCATCATCAGTACCAACCCATAGTGAGTTCCTGGCGTCGGCCTTGGATGCCAAGCTTACTAAAAAGCTGAAAATGAACAATATTGGCCACAAAGTGCCTTCCGCATCTGCTGCTATGTCGACCTCCAAGTTCCAACATTCTAACACCATCCTCCACCCGCAGCCGCATCCCGTCAGCTCGGTCTGTCCGCCTGGGGCAGGCCAATTTGCAGTCAACCCACACCAGCATCCCAGCCACCAGCACCACCCTTTTCACAACAGCTACATGATCCCCAACCCGGCCGCTCCGGCCAACCATCAGTTGTCAGTTTCTCCTGGGTTGAATCTTGGGGGCGGATCGTCGAGTAGTGGGTCGCAAAGTAACGTACCTACATCACGTAAATCAATTGCGGGACCCTCAATGGCAAGCCACATATCCCCCTCACCGCAAAAGCATCCACATCACCAACAACAGCAGTCATATCCTGGTCAGCATTCGCAGTCCGACCTTCAAAATAGCGGTAGTGGTAGCATGGGTAAAATTAGTGGTGGTATGAACCCTCAAATATCCCACCCCTTAATACAGCAGTCACATCGTCAGATGCAACCACAACGGCAGCTTCTCCCACAACACCCACTTCAGGGTGCCCATCTAGCTATGGGACCTCATCAGCAAATACCCCTGCAGCACCCAATTCACCTGCAGCAGCGCCACCCACATCAACCACCCCATCACATACCCCATTACCCAGGATATAGTAATGGAGGACTTGGGCATCTTCCCAATGGAGCCCCACTTTTTCATATGTCGGGGCCGGGACATCCTTCATTAGTAAAGTAAGTCTCTCTCTCTCTCTCTCAATAAAATATGTTGTCTGTATTTATGTTTGTATTGGTGTACACCCTTCATCAAAAATGACGGAAAACAAAAATTATGCTTTGCCAGTGTTTGCACTAGTATTCATGTAAAGTAACGTCTCAATCTGGAAAGTTTTTAAAAATTTATATGCATATTAGTGCCAACACTGAAGCATACATTTGTTTTCTGTAATTTTTCTCAAAGTGTGTAGAGTCGTATGATATATTCTGTGTATAAAATTTCAGTATTTACTTGAACAGTGCTCAATACATCAATAGATGATCTCCCCCCAGAACGAACAACCGTTTGTGTAACTTACTTGCCATATCATTACATCGCCTGGTGAACCAATCACATTTAGAATCTTTAACCCTGCGAGTTAACTTTCCAGTGTTTCCATGAAACCGAAGGTACCAATAGATGATCATAAATATGTATAGTGTCCATTAAAAACATATGCTCTTGCACAAAGCAATTGAGCACTCTTGTTATGTCTCCTATACCACTGAATGACACATAATGGCTGCTCAAAATCAAGGCTTGATGACCAATGGCTTTAAAAAATTTAAAAAAAAAAAAATTAAAAATTTTTTTATAAAAATTCACAATTAAAAACATTTTTTTAAATAAAACAATTGTAAAAAACAATTATCTATAAGCATATCTTTATAAGTATTTTTGAAAAACTGCAGTGTAAATATAAAGTGTAACATTACAGCAAATAATACTGATACAAATAATACTGATACAAATAATACTGATACAAATAATACTGATACAAATAAAAATAGAAATAAAAATGGTAGTAGGATATTATAACGACAATACAAAATTAAAAATAGAATAACCATGCAGCTTAAATCTAAATATATGTAAAGTAAATATAATATATACAAATTAAAGCAAAATTAAGAATGATATGCAAACTAAAGTATTATTTCATGAAAAATGCCAGAATACTGAAATCATATGCCCTTAATAGGGTTAAGATGAAAATCCATATACACTAAATGTACAAAAGCAAGGAAATTCCCAAATTTTTACACTTTTATTAAGGGTATGACTACATATCAACCAAGCCATTTCATTATCACATCACTACAGTATAAATCTCTATGCATGAGTGGATGAAGTGTGTGAGGTGCGCTGAAGAAAAATTCCTACCAGTAAAATACATAGCCCTGTTGTGCTCGCATACCCTTAATGACAATAAAAGTGTAAAAATTTGGGAATTTCCTTGCTTTTGTACATTTAGTGTATATGAATTTTCATCTTAACTCTATTAAGGGCGTATGATTTCAGTATACTGGCATTTATCATGGAATGTCGCTACTTTTGTGAAGGCTATGCCTCAATATAATGCCTTCTCATAAGGTTTTTTGGAATTTTCTGGAAAACTAAGGTGTATGGTAAACTGAAATTAAAATGCCATCAACTAGACCCTAGAACCTCTATCTCTGCCAAAAATCAGCTGAATCCATCAAATAGTTGAGGAGATACAGGGTGGCACACACGTACGTACGTACACACAGATAACATGATTTCATGATTGAACTTTCTAGATCTCTGAGTTGCCTTGACTAATGATGCTGAAATTCTACACACTTATAGAACCTATCAAATAAAAATTTTGTGCAAAGTTTTAACTAATTTGGTTTATTGGTTTTTGACTTATGATTGATCAAAGAAATGAGATTTCCAGCATAGACCATTCGTGAAGTCTATTAAGAGATAGAGCGCTCTCGCGCCTCCCTTGATTCATAAAATATATGGTTAATGTTTTGTAACATTGTAACATTGTAATACACATTGAACGTTAAAATTCCATGCACACATTTTGGACAGGACCGTCTTACAAATGAGGCAGAAACAGACAACAATCCTGCTACAGAAATAGCTCGCAAAAGCCGTCAGAAATAAACCAAGACCTTCCATTCCAGAAAACTGGAAGAATAGGCCAACCAACAACGTGCTAAGTATTTCCTAGGTGAATTATCCCAGGAATATATAGATAAGGAAGGCTCTGTAGACTGGCTGAAAAGAGGATCTCTCCATTATGATCATGAGAGAATGATAATGGCTGCTCAAGATCAAGGCTTGATGACCAATGCCTTTAAAAAGATGAGTGGTCTCAGCAACAATAACAAGTGCAGGTTCTGTCACACAGAAGTAGAGAGTGTGAGCTACCTGAAATCTAGTTGTAAGGTTCTCTTGGAGGATGGCTATTATACAATGTGACACAACGGAGTGTGTAAATATCTTCACTGGACTATTTGTAAAAAGTTGAATATCCAGTGTAGCAGCAAGTCCTGGGAGCATATACCAGAAAGAACAGTTGGAAATAATTTATACACCATCCACTATGACTATGCAATCCGTACAGCTACATATCTAGAAAACGGAGCTGTTAAACCGGACATCGTGATATGGAACAAAAGGGAGAAAGTAGCAACCCTAGTTGAAGTCAGTGTCCCTAATGATGCAGGATTAAACAGAGCTGAAAGGGAAAACATTACGAAATACCAAGGTCTTATGTATGACATGAAAAGAAACTGGAATCTTAGGAAAATCTCCATCATACCAGTAATTATAGGAGCAAAAGCTATCTGGCGATATACCCGGTGAACCGAGTGCAAGAGAAATACAAACAATTGGTTTTTGACTTATGATTGATCAAAGAAATGAGATTTCCAGCATAGACCATTCGTGAAGTCTATTAAGAGATAGAGCGCTCTCGCGCCTCCCTTGATTCAGGGATGGTTAGAATCTTAAAAAGATCTCTAGGCTGGAGTGTCTGAAATAGCCGGTAAATGTCTGGCATCAGGTAGGATACCCCATCTCCAGCAAAAACAGAAAAATAAGAAAAATTAAAAAATAAGAGAGAAA